>OZ037780.1:2312500-2442500 GCA_964035525.1 Porites cylindrica | reverse complement strand
GAATAAAATTTGTGGAATCAAAGTTTGAAATTGTTGTCTAAAGACTACAACAGCAGATTAGTGTGGGATGGTCTTTCAGAGAAATTAGCTCCTACCATGTCCATCACAACACCCCCACACCACAGGAGAGTGCACCTCTAGCAGATATATTTTCTGCCTTACCGGTCAGGCTGCATGCTGAACTAAAATTTAGGGAGAACACTGTATTTTAAACCCTTTTTTTTTCATTTGCAGGAAGAGGGGATTTTGGGGTTTATGCTGGAAACCCTAGGGAATTTTTTTTTTGATTTTTGCCCCCGTTCGATCAGCCTCATTACTTGAAATCCGGAGTTCTCCCCCTCCCTTACCCAACTTGGACTTTTAAGTACTCACAGGTACTGTGTACTAGCCTACCAGCGCATTGCTCATACAATTATTTAGGGCGATAGTTAAAAGTCCAGGGAAGGATTTAAAATATAAGCTTAAGCCTTTAAGTACTGTTAGGGACCGGTCATTCTTTATGTAGAGGGGGGAGGGAAAAAAGAAGGGAAGATCAAGGCTATTTCAGATTGGCTATGGGGGAGGGGGCTAAACTTTTTTATAAAGAAGTTTAGGGGGGTCAGCAAATTGGTCGCGAGGTATATTTTAACAGGGGTCCATTGGCCAAGATGGGTAAAGCAGTTAAATAGTAGAGCACAAACAATATATGTGAAACAGTGATGCTAAATTGCAGGGTTGTCAAAAAGATTTTAGGTCGCAGGAGAATAACAGAAAGTAGCCGGCATGTGTTTCCCGGCGGAGCCGGTAGGGGAAGACATATCACTATTGATATAAACAGTTGAATCCAGGTTAGTAGCAGCTGTCAAACATGATAGCATCGATACTGTCTGAATTACTAAGTGAAACTTAGATGGCAGCATGCAAAGAAGCCGGATGGAAAGCGAGAGGCCGAAAATTACATGCAAATCACAAATAAAATGGTTCGATCAGGAATGCGAAACAGAAAAAGAAAACTTTCAATCCCTTGGGGAGAAAATTTCTCATAACATTAATGATTCAGAACTGAGACAACTACTGCGAGACAAAAGAAGAGGTTCAAACAAACTTGTAGACGGAAGAAACGGGAGTCTATCAGCAAAGGCATGTCTAATATCGATATGCAGAACTCCAAAGAGATCTGGCAACAAATAGGAAAAATCTTTAACTTAGGAAAAAGAAAAACACATGGAGCTGAAGGAGTGAGTATCAACAGTTTTATAAATACATTTAGCAACAGACTGTGACCCCTCTCAATAATATACGAGATCCGGAGACAAATATGGAAATCCACAGTAACGAAAGAGTGGAAGGCCCAATTGATTATACAATAACTGATGAGGAGTTCGAAGCTGCAATTAACAAACTGAAGGCAAACAAATCTCCAGGTATCGATGATATATTAAAGGAAGTAATAAGAATTGGAAAGGAAGCCATTAAAGGGCATTTAGTAAATTTATTTAATCGAATCTTAGATACTGGCAAATACCCTGCTCTTTGGAGTTTTGGCCTCATTGTACCTATTTATAAGGAGGATGATCGATCCAAAGTCGAAAATTCCTGAGGTATCTCTTGCGCTAGGCAAGATCTTTACATCAATCCTCAACAATCAACTGTATGACTACATGCTTCAAAAAGGAATTTTGAAAGCTGAACAACGTGGCTTCAGAAAAATGCATGGCACAGTTGATAGCATCTTCACATTGAAAACGCTTATTGACAAGTATGTGAAACCTAAACAACAGAAGCACTGAAATTTACTTGTTTCATGCTTCGTCGACTTTAGAAAAACCTTTGACTGTACACCACGACAGAAACTACTCGACAAACTAAGAAAAGAAGGTGTCAATGGACGTTTCTTGGACGTTTTAATATCCATGTACTCAAATGATAAATCGGCAGTTAAAATTGATGACAAATTAACCCAATCATTTACTTGCAAAGGAAAGGTACCATATTGTCACATACTCTTTTTAATTTCTATAGGTAGGAAAACTTGTATCACTATGGATATGTGTTTCCCAGGTAGGGAAAAACATATCACAATGAATATGTTTGTAAAGGTTGGGGAACACATATAACAAGAAATAAAAGTATCAAAAAGGATATGTGTTTCCCGGGCGGGGAAAAACACATCACAAGGGATCTGTGTTTTCAAGGTAGGGGAACACATATCACTAGGAATATGTGTTTCCGAGGTAGGGGAACACATATGACCAGGGATATGTGTTTCCCAGGTAGGGGAATTAATGCGTATGACTACGTATATGGGTTTCATAAATAGGGAAACATATATCACAAGGGATATGCGTTTCCCTACCTGGGAAACACGTATCACTAGGGATATGTGTTTTCCAGGTGGGGGAACACATATCACTAGGGATATGTGTTTCTCAGGTCGGGGAACACATATCACAAGGGATATGGCTTTCCCAGGTCTGCGAACCAGGGAACACATATCACTAGTGATATGTGATATGTGTTTCCCAGGGAGAGGACCGTATATCACTAGAGAAATATATGATATATATGTATATGTATAATATATGATATATATATATATACCGGTATATAATATAATATGTGTTTCCCAGGAAGAGGAACGTATATCACTAGAGAAATGGGTTTCACGAGTAGGGGAACACATATCCCTTGGGATACGTGTTTCCCAGGTGAGGGAACACATATCACCGAGGATGTGTGTTTTCCGCGTAGGGGAACACATATCACTAGGGATATGTGTTTGCCAGGTGAGGGAACACATATCACTAGGGATATGTGTTTCCCAGGGAGAGGAATGCATATCCCTAGAGAAATGGATTTCATGAGTAGGGGAACACATATCACCAGGGATATGTGCTTCCCAGGTGAGGGAACACATTTCACTAGGAATATGTGTTTCCCAGGTTGGGGGAACACATATCACTAGGAATACGTGTTTCCCAGGTAGGGGAACACATATCACTAGGGATATGTATTTCCCAGGTGGGGGAACACATATCACTAGGGATATGTGTTTCCCAAGTGGGGGGACACATATCACTAGGGATATGTGTTTCCCAGGTGGGGGAACAAATATCACTAGGGATACGTGTTTCACAGGTGGGGGAACACAAATCACTAGGGATATGTGTTTCCCAGCTAGCGGAACCCATATCCCTAGGGACATGGGTTTCCCAGGTAGGGGAACACATATAACTAGGATATGTGTTTCCCAGGTGGGGGAACACATATCACTAGGGATATGTGTTTCCTTGGTAGGGAACATATATCACTAGGGATATGTATTTCCCAGCTAGGGGAACGCATATCACTAGGGATATGTGTTTCCCAGGTAGGGAAACACATATCCCAAGGGATATGTGTTTCCCAGGGAGAGGAACGCATATCACTAGAGTAATGGGTTTCATGAGTAAGGGAACAAATAACACTAGGGATATGTGTTTCCCAGGTGGGTGTTCCCTAGTAGATAGCATCTTCATCTTAAAAACACTCATAGATAAGTTTGTTAAATCTAAACCACAAAAACGCAGAAACTTGCTTTTCTTGTGTTTTGTAGATTTTAGAAAAGCTTTTGATCACTTACCCAGGCAAAAATTATTTTAAATTTAAATTATTTTAGAAATAGTAATGTCCATATACTCAAAAGATAAATCAGCAGTCAAAATCAACAACAAAATGACCAAAGCTTTTCCGTGTTACACTAGAGTCAAGCAAGGTTGTATGTCATCACCCACCCTTTTTAATCTCTATCTAAGTGAGCTACCCGAATTTTTAAATTCACCAAACTCAACCGATATTCTGTTTGATGACTCTGAAAGACCTATAAACTGTTTATTATATGCGGATGACTTAGTGATCTTTTTCGCGGTCAGCAAATGGCCTACAAACACTCCTCAACAAGTTGGAATCCTACTGTGAGAAAACTGAACTATCTGTAAATCTAGACAAAACAAAAGTCATGATCTTTAATAACTGTGGCAAGTCCTTAAATAACTACTCATTTAAGTATGGAGTAAATAAACTAAACAATGTTAAATCTTATAAATATCTGGGAATGACACTGAACCCGTATGGAAATTTTAGTTTAGCTAGAGAAGAGTTAAAAAAAGTTGGGTTTAAGGCACTTTATAAACTAAGAAAAGAGATGGGTGACAACTTGAGAGAAAATATTATGCTGACAATTAAGCTATTTCATGCTCTGATATCCCTGATACTTCTCTACGGAAGTGAAATTAGGGGTGTTGACTGTAACAACAAAACAGAAAAAGATCCCGCAGAATTAGTTCAAAATAATTAAATTCTTGAAATGGTTGCTAGGTGTAAATAAATACTGCAGCAACAATGCATGTTGGGCTGAAACAGGAAAATTCCCAATAAAAATCGAAGCACAATATAGGAGTTTTAAGTTCTGGCTAACTCTAACCAAACACCCAAAACAGAAATTATCACAGGTGGTTTATAATGATATGAAGTCGAGGATGAATAAGGAATTATGGAGTCAAAAAATCAAACATGTATTAGACCAAATAGGGCTGGGATAACTCTGGAAAAAAGCACATGAAAATGACATAGGAATCTTGAACATTATCAAAGACTGAAAGACATCAAATTACAAAGATGGTTAAGTGACGTAAACAATGACATAAGAAAAGACGCCAACCAAAACAACAAACTAAGAACCTTCCAAAAATTTAAAACAATAGAAAATTATAAATGTGAAGATTATCTCCGTCAGGTCACCAACATCCAACACCGGATAACTCTGACTAAACTCCGTCTAAGTAATCACAAATTGGCGATAGAGACAGGTCGGTATGTAAGACCTTATAAGAAACCGGAAGAGAGGATCTGTCCTATATGTTAAAAAGACGTAGAAGATGAAATACACTTTTTAACTCTGTGCCATGCGTATCAAGAAAAAAAAAAGTACTTTATTTGAATACTTAAACAAACAATACAGAATATCAGTAAACAGAATGCACCAGATGATGTCTGTTGTTAATAAACCCTCCGAGCAAGAACAAACCAGTGCAAAAGTTAATTGCAAAATACGTATTCGACTGCTATGAGAAAAGAGGATCAATAGTTCTTTAGGTAAACATTGATTATAGTTCCACTAGTGTGCAATTTGTGTTATGATTTTAAATTATTTAGATAAAGTCGATGTACAGAGGACTGTATAAGACTCCAAATAAAGCATTGTCTTGTCTTGTGTTTCCCAGGTGGGGGAACACATATCACTAGGGATATGTGTTTCCCACAGGGGGGAACACATATCACTAGGGATATGCGTTTCCCACTTAGGGGAACACATATCAATAGTGATATGTGTTTCCCAGGTAGGGGAACACATATCACTAGGGATATGTGTTTCCCACAGTGGGGAACACATATAACTAGGGATATGTGTTTCCTAGGTAGGCAAGAGATATCACTAGGGATATGTGTTTCCCAGGTGGGGGAACACATATCACTAGGGATATGTGGTTCCCAGGTGGAGGAACACATATTACTAGCGATATGTGTTTCCCAGGTGGGGGAACACATATCACTAGGGATATGTGTTTCCCAGGTAGGGGAACACATATCACTAGGTATACGTGTTTCCGAGGTGGGGGAACGCATATCACTAGGGATATGTGTTTCCCAGGCGAGGGAACACATATCACTAGGAATATATGTTTCCCAGGTGGGGGAACACAAATCACTAGGAATATGTGTTTCCCAGGTTTGGGGAACACATATCACTAGGGATATGTGTTTCCCAGGCAGGGGGACACATATCATTAGGGATATGATTTTCCCGGGTAGGGGAACACATATCACTAGGGATATGTGTTTCCCAGGTGGGGGAGCATATATCACTAGGGATATGTGTTTCCCAGGTGGGGGAACACATATCACTAGGGATATGTGTTTCCCAGGTGGGAGGTACACAAATCACTAGGGATATGTGTTTCCTGGGTAGGGGAACACATATCACTAGGGATATGTGTTTTCTAGGTAGGGAAAGACATATCACTAGGGATATGTGTTTCCCAGGTAGGGGAGCACATATCACTAGGGATATGTGTTTCCCAGGTGGGGGAACACATATCACTAGGAATATGTGTTTTCCAGGTGGGGAAACACACATCCCTAGTGATATGTGTTTCCCAGGTGGGGGAACACATATCACTAGCGACATGTGTTTCCTAGGTAGGGAACAGATATTAATAGGGATGACTGTGTTTCCCATGTAGGGGAACACATATCACTAGGGATATGTGTTTCCCAGGCGGGAAAACACATGTCACTTGGGATATGTGTTTCCTAAGTAGGCAACATATATCACTAGGAGTATGTGTTTCCCAGGTGGGGGAACAGATATCACTAGGGATATGTGTTTCCTAGGTAGGGAACACACATCACCAAGGATGTGTTTCCCAGGTAGGGGAACACATATCGCTAGGGATATGTGTTTCCCAGGCGGGAGAACACATGTCACTAGGGATATGTGTTTCCTAAGTAGGGAACATATATCACTAGAAGTATGTGTTTCCCAGGTGGGGGAACAGATATCGCTAGGGATATGTGTTTCCTAGGTAGGGAACACACATCACTAGGGATATGTGTTTCCCAGGGAGAAACCTGAATTGTACAATTTTGTTTGTTTAAAGCATGACTATTTTGTACAACTTAGTCATTTGTATTTGACAGAATTCTGTTAGCACTCTAAACTTGATTGTTATTTTAAATTTTAGCTAACAAAGAATCCAGACCTATCTGCTTTAATTATACATATATTTGGTTTGACTGAATTTTCTGAAATGATTGTGTCACTTAGATATCCCAAGAAAAACATGATGAAACAACAAGAAAGTAGTCCTTTTACAACTGCAGGAAAATCATTTGACAAGAATTATATTTTGCATGGTTTTACAATTTGTGTTTACCATGAAGGCATGATTACAAAAGAGTAAGAGATCACAAAAAGAGTAAGAGATCACTTTTCCAGAATCTGCGATGATAAAAAATCAGATCAAAAGAAGTTTTGGAACACAATAAGACCGTATATTTCATCCAGGAAAAAGCAGTCTTTCCACAATGAGCGTATTGTTTTGAAAGACCATGGTGGTGTCATTAGAAAACAAAAGAAAGACGCCAAAGTTCAGGCAGAATATTTTTCAAGTTCTCAGCACCCTGGTTTCAATCAATTGCCTCCATCAATATAACCACGTTAAAAGAATCTGCTGAAATTTTGTGTCAGCCTTTCAGCTGTTTAGTGAATTTTCTATTTGAAAGGCGAAAAGTGCCTTCAAGTTGGAAACTAGGTGAAATTGTCCTTGTCCACAAGAAAGACTGTACGTTGAAAGACAAACTATCGCCCTATAACAATCCTGCCAGTCTTATCAAAAGTTTTGGAAAAACTCGTTCACTCAAGACTTGCTTTACACTTTGAAGATGTTTATCATAATAATGTCTTTGCATATAGAGATTATCATGGGTGCGAAACAGCTATCCTTAGTCTAACTGAACAATTCAAGAAAGAATTAGATAATCACAAAGTTATTAGTCTGGTGTCTATGGACCTGTCAAAAGCATTTGACACCCTTCCCCGTGATCTTATTGTCAAAAAGCTTAAAGATTACGGTGGAAACTTTATTTATCAATCTCGTTACGAATTATTTAAGTGACAAACAGCAACGTGTCAGATTGAGTGGACAACACTCTTTTATGAAAACTATAATGAAGGTTGTACCCCAGAGATCAATTTTGGGTCCCATTCTCTTTAATATCTTCATGAATGACCTGTCTTATGCTATAGATAAATGCACGTTATTCACGCATGCCGATGACACTCAATTGTTTAAGTCTGCGGAAGATATCGACCAGGTTGAACATGCCATAAATGCCGATCTGAAAAAGGTTGATGAGTGGTACGAATTCAATCAAATGAAAAGAAATCATTCAAAATATCAAGCAATTACTTTTGAAAGGGTCGAGAGAAATCCTGTGTTGACCTGTGAAAGAACCATTATCCCTATTCAAGATGAAATGGAACTCCTTGGCATTACTCTTGATAACAAGCTTAAGTTTGAGGGACAGATTCATAAAATCTGTTGTAAATTTAGTCAACAGGTTGCTGTTCTCTATCGTCTGACAAAAATATTGCCTTTTGAATTGAGGATAGATATATAACGTGCTTTCATTGCACCGCATTTCACTTACTGCTCAGAGTCATGGTATCACTGTAGTAAAAGAAGTTCCAGCAAACTTGAAAAAATCAATGAACGAGCCCTTCACTTTGTGACCTGTGACAAGTCAACCACGTAAAAGACATTGCTAAAACAACTAAACCTGCTGTTCCTACTTAATCAAAGAATTGTTAAAATGGCTACCGGTGTTTACAAAGCTATCCATGTGTATAAAGTCCCTAGAGGAATAGGAGAGCTATTGCATGAATGGTCAACTAATTATAATCATAGAGGAAAACACATTCTCGAGCTACCCAAAGTAAATACAACTACCTATGGACTTAAATTGTGGCGTTACACTGCAGCTAAGATTTGGAACGCTCTTCTGGATCATCAGGTTTTGTGCCGCTAATAAAATCGGAACATTTAAGAACTTGATGTCTAAGTTGGGTTTCTCAAATTTTACATTTTAATCACGCAAATACATGTAAACACATTTTGCTTAGTTTTAACATCATTATGTAATAATCTCGTGATCTACTATTAGTTTTAATAAATTTTAAACTTTATATATATAGGTTTTTATGAGAAATCTTCTCTTTCTATTATTACGCGGGATGACGTAGTCAGCCAGCGTCTAAAATTCGGTAGCGCATTCCTTTCGTCGTCTTGGGAGTCAAAAATTGCCTTGTTTTTTTAACTTTCCCGTATCCCGTGCCCGTCCCGAGAAATTGTGTGGATTTTTATTGGCCCCAACGTCGAAGCACGTGCAAGTCAGGCTGGATTGCACAAGCCGATAAAACATACTGCGTCAGCAAAGGAGGGAAAAGTAAGCTCACTGCGTAGAGGAGGACGAAGACTCAAGGCCGTGCTCTTAATACGGCGCAAGACTTGGCCTCGGGCGACTGAAAATATTGTCTAGGTGGCCCAGCCGGGCGACTTGCTGGTGTTGGTTTCTTGTTTTGTTGAGTTACAGTCAAAAAGCTAAGAATGTCTAGAATTTATTACTTGCGAAATCGTAGCTCTCTCGGTGGCTTCGCGGCCTAAAAAGAATGCTCCTCTCGCTAAGAAACTCTTGAGGTCGACTCTGTAAGTAGCAATATTAAGTAGCATGTCTATCAAAAAGCTTTAGGAAACTGTTGTTAAATCGGGCAGCGGGCACGCGTTGATGTTCAAAGTTCGTTTCACATGAATTCACATGTAACATAATCCTTGACTATGAACGTGACAAGCTGCACAGTTTTCGATAGTAACAGCTTTTCATAGTAACATTGAAATTTTTTCTTCAAATTAGGATTGTTCATTAGTTAGTTTTTCAAAACAAGTTGTTACTTTTGCTCTGACAGGCGTGAAGTACGGTCGGCGACGCAAAACAATAGTTTTGTATTTTGAAAAATCGCTGAATAAACAAGGGAGTCGGTCTTCTATGTTCTTTAAATATTTTTACCTTTTTTGACTGCTGTGTCTGCGAGGATAAAACATAACTAAGATTGTTATTCCAGTAAAATACGATGCATAAAAAAGAAAAGAGACGATTATTATAATTGTGATTGTTCTAGAATCGGGTATAAAGGGGATATAAATCTATAAAATCCCGCATTGTCTTTCGTGTCGTGACAAGGCATTACGTATCACGTACTAAAAATAAATACGCAAAAGCTAACCGAATCTACATTTGTCCTGAACATTTCACCCGTAATATAGAAAGAAAATACTTCTGTTTTGCCCTTAAAAGGCGACTTCACAACAAGATAATGTATTCAAGAGATAATAGTTTTGGGGCGGCCCCCGGTGGGGGGGGGGGGGGCACTTCCTTATAAAGAGGCTAATAGGGATGTGCCCCTGGATGGGGTCGCATTTTCACGACTAGATTGAACATTATCAAGAGTTACTAGAATGGGGTCGCACATTTTCGGATTTTTGGGGTAAGAGAGCTGTTCATATTTACGGTTAGCAAACCTATCAGGATATTTGTACTGTACGTGAAAAGTAAAGTGTTCTTCATTCAATTTATTAAAAAAATAGGTCAATTCATTTCTTGATGACCTATTTAAAGGATTGATAAGGTAGATACATAAATAGAAAGTGACTAATTTGGGATCGCAAAAATTACATATTTCCCCAAGAGTGACTATTACGGGGTCTACAATATTGGCCACAGAAAAGACTATAATGGGGTAGGGGTTCTGAGAGGCCAGCAGCACATACCCAGCAAAAATTAACGCAAGTAACCCCCCGGGGCGGCACCGCGGTTTCGTTGAAATCATAACAGTTTTCCTGGAAAGCTCCAAGAGATCTCAGTCAATCTTAACAAGCGAATTTTCTTTTCAACCTAAACAGGAGCTCCTGACTTAAATCAAAATGATTAGTAAAAAGAATAGTGCCCTTATTTTTGACCCCAAATTTATTTTTCTATTTAAAAAACATGAAATGTTCGGCGGCGTTGTCCATGTTTCTCATATGGTGCGAAAACTTACTTTCATATGACAACATGCGGGTTTTTTTTTTCGCATGCTCAGGAGGTCAAAGGGATGTGATGTTTCATGAAAAAAATATGCACAAAATTCTGCTTGACTTGTCAAGAAAATAATTTGTTTAATGTTTAATAATTAACTAACAGCTCATTGATTTATTAATTTGGGCGACCAACTTAGGGGCCCGGGTACCCCAGCTAAAAATGCTTGGGGAGCCCAAAGGGCTCTCTGAAATTTTCCCTAGAGAACTTCCTTGCAGCCCTGTAGTTATTGGAAGTATGATACATTACATGCTATTGTTAAATGTGGAAGTGCATTTTTTGAGGACATTAGTAAAGGAATGCAAATTTTAGTGAACTACCCCATACTCCTAACATATATGGTGGTAATATTGATGTAAGTTTTGTTTTGAGTAGCAAAGGAACCCTTGTGTGTAACTCATCTTCTACTGTATTAGTCCTTAACAGAACATCTCCGTCTCTCCTGCACACATTTGTTGCATACACTACTCAACTTCCATTTCCATCCAACATACCCGTCTGTAATTCTTTCTTAAACCCACACATCCCGCGTAAGCGCCTTCGGGCGTCTTCTTGTTATTTCTAGTTTATTTATTTATTTTTCGTGGCATGTCTGTAAAGTAGCTAATTAGCTGTAAGAACATTGACCACGTTAAATAAAGGGTAATGTATTGTACTGTATTTGTAAAAACTATCAATTTTACTATATTTATACGCTGATTTTGTTATAGAGTAGGTTAGTTTCATTGTTATGCAAAGTAACCAATCATCTTATGATAAGTATGTTTATTTACCAGCTAAGTCTTCACTCTTAACAGAGTATTGTTACATGCATTTTAATAATTACTTTGTAGAGCATATAAGAGGAGATATGAGGTGGGGGGGGGAATCATCACGTAAATCTTGAATAAAGAAGGGGGGTCAGTTGCTATTCACCTGGTTTGCAAGGGGGGCCCTTACAGCATGTTACAGACATTTCGATCTTTCCAACATATTTTTCCCTCCCCGCCTCTACATAAATAATGACCGGTCCCTTATCTAAACATTACATGCTCATTAAACCCACCTTTTCCACGAATTAGCCCTAAACTAAAGTTAAGCATAACTTCAACAGGGTGCAAAGAAAATCATTTTTACAGCTTGCCCTTCGGGCAAGCTGAAGCTAGCATTTACTATCCCAGATGTCATTTCAACTAGCCCCAAAAACGTTTTGTTCTTCTGTTATTCGAATTCCTCATAAAACATCACTTGCCCGTCGGGCAAGTTGAAAACAGAATTCACTAGCCCGATAGCAAAATCCACTAGCCCCGGGCTATCGGACAGTACTTTCTTTGCACGCTGCTTCAAGCATACCTGACAAGTAAGCTTACCTGTTTCACGACTTCTGTCATGCCATGTCTCTATCCAACTGTTGACAAGAACCGTTGGAGGTCAAATCCGAGTTCCTGAAGTGAAGTAATATTACTTTGGGTCAAATTTACATGAATTTAACTGCAGACGTGTTCAAGCAATTTTCACTCAGTCGCCATATTGGTTTCTTGTAGGACCCAGTCTCAACTGAGTCTCTCGCGCGAGCTTTCGCAGTACTCGTTTCGCGCTCCTCGAGTACTCGTGAACGTGCAGCAGCTTCTTTTCTGCAGAAAAGAGATACGTTTATGCTTGTAGCGACTTGCTCATAAAATTTAACGACTATGGACGAGATAATCAATAAATCTCACCTCTAATAGTGACAACCATTTCAACTGAGATTGGAATAATGATACCAACACAAAGTTAACCTATGCGAGCACAGGCAGCCCAAGCTCAGTATGAGAGTCAGCCTCATCATCAATTCGTGTGGTCTCGTAAAATAGCCCTCAACACATAAACGATTTGTATTGGAATTCAGGTGAAAGATTCAAAAAGATAAATCTCACTGGGATTTTCAATAAAATACACATTATTCACTTGGTTTTTCTTAATTGTTTGCTGTGTGGTTATTTTCCCAATCCTCTTCGATTCAAGCGATTTTATAAATCCTTGCTTATTTTAAACTATTCATACAGTAGGAGTAATTATTCTGGAGAGAATTTTGTCTCTCAGTTCAAAGCTTGAGGTGAAACTGTTACAAGAACTCTAAAGCGTAAGTCACTTTCCGCCGCCGAAATATTTTCCCCAAATTTGTACAAGTGATGTTGCCCGCGGGCTACAATAGTCTCCTTTCGATTTAAACTTGTAACTTCACAGGCTTCGGTCAATTTATAACCGGCAGTCTTTAAATTTCTGTTCCTTTTTTTCTGTCTTTCTCTGTAAATGCTCTAATCAGCGCCTTTCTTCAAATAAGCTCTCCCCCTCGAATTAGCACCCCCCATTAAAGCTAGAAATATAGTTAGCGCCCTCCAAACCTCCCCTAGAGAAAAAAACAGTGAATATGAGGCAAAGAGAGCTAAGACGACTTTACAGGGAAAAGGAATTTGAGAGCGATCGCACACAGACACGATACTTTTGTGTTTACTTAAAATAAAGACAAATGTTATTCTGAGACCGCCTTCAAATAAGCGCCTCCTTCGGCCTTCTTCTCAATTAATAAAGTAAAGAAAGCGTCCCCCCCCCCCCCCTCCCACTGAACTTTATATTCAGGCATTCACGGTAATTGCTCTAGACGTCCGCACAATCATAAACGTGAGACATTAACGCATCTTTTTTTGAATTTGAAACCATTTAACCCTTACTACGTCAATCTTAGCCTACGTGTGGCCGCACCCTCCCGCCAACAAAGGAAAAACGTTTTTCCTTTGTCGGGGGGAGGGTGCGGCTACTCGTAGGCTACGTCAATCTGAATCTATCATTTTACGTTTTAAAGGCTCCCTCTTTAATCAGTGAGTAAAAGGGTGTCGGACTGAGGTGGTAGCTGTTGGTTGGGAACCGCAAAACAGTTCTCCCATGGCATGCGTATGGAGATGGATCAGAAAAATTAACCTGTCTACCCAAAACATTTTGTTAAAAAAACAATTTCAGCTGCTAAGCACGCGTACCAACTTCGCGGTGTAGCCAGTACCTCCTTACACATGCGTACAACCATATCACCCAGGCAGTGGCAGCCAAAGACAGCTGTTCGTCGAATAAGTACTTATCAGCATGGCATAGCCCCAGGCGAGAGGTCTCACCTGCGACCATCGACCCCGCCGTTTACTGCCGAGGCGAGTGCCTAAAGCACTCCTTTAAGCGGCAGCTCTGATGCCATGCTGATGAGTCCTAATAAGGACGAAACATCTGTCCATGGCTGCCATTACCAGGGTGATATGCTTGTGCGCGTGTGTAAGGTACTGGCCATTAAAAAATAAGAATCATTGATATAAGTAAGATCCGCCATGAATTAAAATTCGCATAACTAATCGCAAATCAATCGGCCAAGCCGCTTTCTACAACTGATGTCTGTTCCCCTTTAGCAGCACACGATGGAAGAAGTAACCGCCACTGAAGTGCAGAAACCGTAAATCCTCTACTAAGCCCCCCCCCCCCCCCCCTCAAATAAGCCCCCTCACTCTAACATAATAAGCCACCCTTGACCCTTCCCTTTCAGCAGAAGAAAGTTAATAAGCTCCCTCCTCCCCTCCCCTAATTATTTTTCACTTATAAATGAGAGACTGTATTAGTCAATCATGACTGTTAACCTTCGTGTGGACTGATCCGGGATGGTTTAATTACCAACTGGAAGTTCGGATTTGATTCTGATCCTCGGCTGCATGACCTCTAACCTTCTTGTACTTGAGCTTTTCCACTTTGCATTCTAGTTCTTTATGGAGAACTGATACCATCATCTTTTCTAAGTTAAATAAGCACCCCTTCAGATGGGCTTGAAATTAACTTGCGGTAAGTAAACCGACCCAATTTTTGCATAGACTTCCTCCAACCCCTCCCCCACCTCAAAAATATCAAGACAGGGCAGTGAAAGCCTGAGAGCGCCCACAAATTATGCGACTGTAAATTTCAGAAAGGTGACTTAAATAGGAGAAAAGCTTTAAACGGAAACCGCGGAGAGTCTGTTGCTGCGCTACATTATATTATATTATATTATATGATGTGTTATAGAAGGGGAAATTGTAAAACCAAGACTTCGCCATGCGACACACTTCTTTTGATGACCCAAAAAACACCTGTAGCCTGCGAGCAATCTCTTCCTTTCTTTCCCCGCCCCTCGCACTCGCACCCCTCTCGTGGCTTTTCGTGACTCCTCCAAACGGAGAGGTTGACACCTGTACTGTTGTCACTGGTACCCTGCATCGTCATGTGTGATATTCAATATGCCATTACATTACAGTGTAGTGCAACATAAACCTCGATCACGGGATTATACTCAGTGCCACTGAGTGTCCTCATTGTGATCATTACGCAGCAGTTTTGCACACCCAGTAGCTACTGCTCAGTCTCGGTTTCGAAGCCGTTCCAAGGCAGACGGGGTATCTGTTCTAACTGTGTGTTAACATCCGGAAAGAAAGTGCATTATCATGCTCTTCCTGCTGATTGCTGCTGCCCTCATCTGCAGTACAGCTGCAGCGAATTCGCCTTGCAGTAGCCTCTACGTCTCGTATGATTTGTCACCAAATTTTAACGAAACGATCGCCCACAGCATTCACTCCATGACTGTGCAGGGACTTCGTTTGTTTAACCCACTAGCGACCGAAGACAACCGCGTACCGACCGTAAACCATGATATCCACGACGAGGTAACTTCTTGTAGTTATACTCTTTTATTATCATTTTCGGTTATGTGCTACTGGTTATGTTTTTCACGACCTTGAAGCAAAACAAAACGAACCACGGTCATAAAATATGGTCTTTTGTCTCTTGTCTTTGCCTCTACGCAAGTGCTCCCCCCCCCCCCCCCCCCCCAACCCCCATTGACTCTGCAACAGAAATGCTAGACGGGGGAGGAAGGCTAGAAAATCGAGTTAAAACCTCAGACTGATATCGATGTTTATTTTATTGCACTGAACATCGCTCAACTCCTCTTCTTGCCTCAGCAGCCAAAAGGATCTCGAGGATGGAAACTGCCATCGAAACAAATTTCCAACTTAAATTTCTCACTCCTACATCGCAATCCCTTTGAAAAAGACATGTTTTTATCCTTTCTCTTGAGAATATTACTTGTAAGTTCTCTGTTCAAAGGTGAAAGGTCAGAAATGGTTGGGCAATAAGTAAGTGGTGATAAAACCTGTCTCTGATAATACAAACAGAATTTCTGGTCTGAAAAAAAATTCATTTTATGTCGAAGAACGTAAGTGTTTTCGATTTTCTGAGACGAGTAAAAGTAAATTTAGACGGATTCAACTAAAACCTTTAAACACGTTGGTGAAAACCGTGAAAACAGTTAAGTTTTCCAACTTTGTTCTATCTAGCTTTTAAATTCTGGTCTCATTTGTTTCCTAGCTAATTGTCAAATATTCAGAAATTGATTGTAGCCACATATAGCCCTGGGGTGACGGCAATATTGTGTGGATTTTGCCAACTGAAGTACTGAATTGTTCCGCTCTTGGTACGAGTTGGAACAAGAGTATCTTATTACTAGACTCGAAAAGGTCACTGTTCATGTAACAAAACCACAACCTCGAGAGGACCCTGGAAACGAGGGTGACAAAAATCATATGCAGCTATGCAGCAGAAAAAGATAAGGAAAGGTTTCAAACTTTTTTTCAACGGTTCCTCGGGTTTTTCTCCCGACCGATGTTTCAAGTTAAACTTCATCACTGAAGGCTTTTTAACGCAGTGGATTTCGGTCTTTGGATTCTAGGTACTGGATTTTCCGGAATCTTCGTCAGTGGAACTGTGATTCCGGATTCCAATCGTAAGAGGGATTACAGATTCCTTGAGCTGTATTCCGAATTCCAGTGCCCAGGATTCCAGATTTCACCAGCAAAAATTTTCCGGATTCCAGAATCCGGTTTCCTTTACATGGGGCGACCCTTTTCTTGTCTCTTGGAATAGTTCCCTCTTCTCCTCACTCCCATTAAATCAACGTCTTTGGAGTTTACTATACATTCTTATCTTTTCATGTTTTCCTTTCTCTAGAAACACCTTGTGCTACCCTATGCCCCAGAGGACCCCTACGGAGAAGATTTCAGCACGGAGACAATGAACATTATGGACGCCATTTTAAGCCGCATCGGTTTGGATGATGATGGTCTGGGTCCGAACTGGTCTTCCACTGAGCGAATCGTTCACAAGTTTCACATGATTGACGTCTGGCGTAGGGTCAGAGAAGTTTACCAGGAAGTTGAACAAAACCCGCCTCAGGTAACAACTTATAGTCTGAAAAAAGTGTGTTGACAATACACTCGTCCTCAAACGGAGAGAAGTAAAAGCCCATGTTCGATATATTAAAATCGGAATTCTGTCGCGCCATGAAACTGCACCAAGAACTTCAAACTGATTTCGCGCGCTTAAGGCACTGATTATGCGCGTGCGCTCAGCTAACTTATGAGTGCCCTCTGCATTGACGTAATATATAATAGATTTAGCCAGGGCTAAAAGCGAAGCTCTGGTTAATAATACGTGTAAACAAAAAAAATTAAATCGTGTAATGCTAAACGGGGACGACAATGAAAATGGCTTCAAGACTAATAGATCTAATTAGCAAAAAAACAAATCGCACGTGCAGCACACTTTTTCTTCTAATTAGCAAAAAACAAATTTGCACGTGCAGCACGCTTTTTTGTCTTTCCCTTGCCGTTGTTTTGCACGACTACAACGCTATTTTGTACGACTAAAACGTCAAACTTCCTAGTTACACATTATTTTTATGGAGGAATTGTCGTATGTGCTTACCCAATATTTTGTTTCCTGTGTTCATGTTCGCTTTTATTTTTCACTGCCGCTCATTTTCACCTTGCCGGGCCGCTAGCATTTCCCATTTTCTCACCGCCGCTTTGAATTTCCATGTTTTTCTTCCTACGAAATTCGTCTCCTTTGTTTTCAATTACTCGCTCTAGCCCTTTCTCTGTTATCCACGTTAGTGTAAACATAAAAAAATACGTAGAAAGGGATTTGCACACAGTAATGTCAATTTAGTATGACATCATCCATGAAAGCTGTGTTTTCATTCGCAGGATGATCTATGTGAATGTTTATTGGACACCACTTCTAATGGTATCTACCAGGCGGTACACTGGGTAGCTGAACACTATAAATCAGGAACTCCTATTACACTTCTCAACCGACCCATTCCCAAGCTAAAGAACGCAAAATCCTGGAAAGTCTGGAAGAAACGTTTGCTGTACTACTACAAGCGTCCATCGCTTTACGATAGCAGCCTGTTCTTGTACTGTGCTACCAAAGACTTCTGAGACGGTGGCCGGTTCTGATAAACCCTGGAAGATTTTCATACACAGATTCTTAACAGGCAACAGTGTACTGTTAGTAGCCGGAAAACCCACTCAAATGCATCAAGTGAAATAGCACAAATAAATACAAAATTAATTCGAGACCAACCCGTTCTTCTTCAGTTTGAAGAAACCGGATTATTCATGATCACTTACCACAATATGATTTCCCAAGAACGTAGTTTTAGGTCACTCACAGCACTGTCCTTTGTTTTTTTTTTTCGCTAAGCGGTTTAGCAATTAAGAATAAAGATTGTATTACGGTTTGAATTTTGAACTCTCTTGAGTTTTTCCCTACCTACTGAATTCCACACCAATCAACACTCCAGTGAAAGATGATTTTCAGACTTGTTCTCGCCCAAGTTCCGTAAGCGCCGGCGGGGAGACGCGAGCTCGGGCCGCGAATGTGAGACGAACGGCCGAAAACTCGCTCGGACCACGTGAACCGAGACGCATTGGCCGCGCGAAATAATGAGACCTAGGGACTGTGTGAGAGAGGGTTTTGAATCCAAATGTATGCTAGGTCAGCTTCAACCTCCATCAGAAAAAAGCCCATCTAACTTGAGAATGAAGTCTGCTTCATTAAGCGCAATTTGTTTTACGATTATTATGGTGCATCACAATGATTTATAAATCACGACGACTCTCAGTTATGAGTCTCTATGTGATGTAGTTTTCAATTGTCTTATGGTTTACTGACATAAAACTGGAAAAAAATTCAACATAATACCGTGTTCTTTATTAACAAATCGATCAAAGAAAATCAATTTTGAATATATCTGATAAAAAATCACAATAATATACCCAACGCTGCCCCTTTTTAACAAGCTAAAATGATGTTTTTGTACTCGCGTTGTTCTAGTATTCCAAATTCTTCAACTTTATTTCACAAAATTACCTTCCGCGTTACAGCGAAAAAAGTACAAAATATGTACTTCTACAACAAGAAAATAAATTGTTTACAATAAGGACTAACCCAAGCGGCAAATCCAGTTTGACGAGACAAACTGATAAATTTATAATTCCACACCGTTATCTATCTAATCATTCTAGTAGCCTGTTCTAGGCTCCCGAAAAGTGCAGCGATCGTGAAATCGCCCCACGCCGTAAGGGAATCCAGTAGTCTGGATTCCACGCCATGGACTCCGGATTTCACGTACTGGATTCCGGATGCCTCGTCACTGGAACTTGGACTCTGGATTCCAATCGTTGATGAGATTACGGATTCTTTGAGCAGTATTCCGGATTCCAAAGCTCAGGATTCCGGATTCCACTAGACAAGCAAAAATTATCCGGATTCCGAAATCCGGATTCCTTTACAAGGGGCGAACGAAAACTTCAGCGTCTGTTGACCTTGTTTTCGTAGACTGCCAGCAGTCTCTCTTTTTTTCAGATTTAGTGAGGGAAGTGCAGGTGCGCGCGAGCGGCGACAGACGCGAGAAACGAGGGCGGCAGCCCGAAAAGAAAAATGAACATCTTTCTTCTCGCGCCTTCAGTCACGGGTGTGGTCATTTGCGTGTCTCGCGCGTTTTGATCGATGGAACAAGAAAAAAGGGAGACTGCTCGTAGTCTATTGTTTTTGCGACGCCGGTATTATCTGAGAACCTAGCAAACGCTATCCTACTGGCGGCAAAAAAGAATTTTAAGTTTCTTTTTACATTTTAACTATCTCCTTGTATGCTTGCAGCCTTACTAACGATTTGGATAATAAACAACATCCCTACAATATTCAACGGTTTATTGTCAGCTCGCCTGACATGATTCATCCAATATAAGTCGATCTCAGCAATATGCGAATATCTGCACATTTTTCAGTAAAAGTTAAGAAAATCTCCGAAGCTGTTCTTTTCGTTCGTTTTTTCTGCGCATCTAACGAATTTCTTCTAAAATGACTCAGATAAAATAAGTTCCTTCGTGAACGGGAGCAGTAAACACAGCATGCTCACTTGCTCTTTACACTAACCCTAAGAAATATAAGCTCAAAAGCCCGCGGAAGCCATTCTAGAATTTAATTCCTCATATCGAATACTGAAATATGTTTGAATTCATAAGAAGGTTGGTACAAAATTCGGGTCGATCGTTATTATCTATAACGAATCAATTGATTCTATTTTCTACGCCGATATTGCTCTCAACCCCCAACTACTCTCCGTACCATTCTTTCTGAAACTTCCCTGGTTACATTCTGTTTTTCCAGCAGTTGAACTTGTGGACCAGCTGCTTCCTCCATGTTGACGTCACCTCGACTTCCTGATGCAATGGCCAAATCCGCTTGCCGCATTTTTTTCACTTCTCTTTGCCATGTTTTGCAGGCACCATCAATGCTGTTGTCCAATGAAAACTTACTTGCTAACTTGGAGCTTGGACCAGTGGTTGATCCATTGATTGCTATGAGGTTAACATGCAAAGATCGTTTAGTGAGCTCTTCTTGAACTTTGGTAAGCAGCTCTTCCAAGACCACGTCTCCGTCGTTCATCTCGATTTCGTCAAGAATAATATCATGAGCTGTACCAAAGAGGCGCTCCATAGATTTATCCACCTCAACGATATAGGAAATTATCTATAGGCAAAACACCAAAAACGTTTTTAACGTAAGTTATATTTATTCCTCAATTTCATCTTGCGGTAAAAGGCGTGATAGCACCTCCACCCTCAAAACTCAGTTCTAAAGATCAACCCAGGTGACGTAACGTCCAATAAAATCCACTGAAATGCTTTCCTCTATTTCAGATCCTTCAGAACAAGAAGCGATAGTCTATACTTCGAATCAAAGCTGTAGCAAAATGACTGGTTTGTCCAGCCAGTTCTGACAGACTCTTGGTTAAACCTCTTTGAGTTAGGATAAAACATGCCAGTGACAGTTGAGCTTACCAGTCGTTTCGCTGCAAAATGAAGTCGATTCGCAGCAAAGTCGTTTCGCTGTATCACGTTCAGATGGCGCTGAAATTGACCTTTTGTATAAAACCGTTCAAAAGACACATAAAATTAACTAAAAACGAATAATACGGACGAGTTAATTACCATTTCACTGAGTTAATCATCGAACAAACACCAGCAAACTTTAGAGCAGTTTTCAACTTTGTGATGCAGCGAAACGACTTTAAAACTTCGCCGCGAATCGCCTTGTAGCGAAACGAGCGGACACCGGTATTGGGTAAGGGTCATTCAGATATCTAGCAACATCCACATATAACCGTTTTTCAGTCATCTCGCTTACCAGTATGGTTAACTCGCCTTCAGTCTATAATCTAGTATTAAAATAATATCGAACAAAACGAACCCTAGGACACAAACAGTTAATAATTCCTTTTTGTTAAGCGTTCCAGGCAAGAAGAGTCACCAAGGCGAACAGTATTTTCTTTTTCGAACGCAAGGAGTAAACAAAACCGCGGTCTACCATACCAAAGTGCGTGTGTTCGATCACACTGTACGGTATGAAAGCAAAGAAAGAGAGATGTAAAATACTCAAGCCTCATTAGGTCGATGGAAAAAGATTTCTTCACCGAAAACTAACTTTGAAAAAAACTTTCTGTCCAGCAGAAATCAAAACGCCGCACATGCGCAGACGTGTGTCACAGGCTCTTTAAAATTTAACGCAATAGTACAATTGCACGATGACGTCATGTTACTACAACTACCAGAATCCTTGAGTTTGTTGTTTTCTTATGCAAATTAAGGCTATTGTTCTTTAATCCTCAGCGGGATTGACAAATTTAAATAACAAAGCAAAACCGAAATGAATTCTGGTAGTTGTAGTCAAATGTCGTCATCGTGCAATTGTCCTATTGCATTCTTAGGCATGAGAACTACCTCAGAAACAACCTTGACACTTTCGCTGTAGATAAACTGCCCGCCAGTCATCAGGGAAATTCCTGTAAAAAACTCTGCCATTAGATCAATACGTCGTCCAGAATTTGGAAGATAGGGAGGTATTCCTGGCTTTGAACTCCTGCACAACACCACGTAAAGTGTAACGGCATTCGCAGCAAGTTGTCTACAAAGGCTTAAGACATCATGGCCATGGGTACATTTGAAGATATCAAGGTTACCAAATTGAACGTCTAAAGCTGTAATTGCAAATAACAATGATCATTATCACTGCCTCTTCCATGGTTTTTTCAATTTTCGACTGGGACCATTCGTCATCACGACTGGAACAAACCCCTTACAATCAGTAATGTTGCCAACGTTTAAAGTTGTTTAAAACTCACGAAGACATAGGTCCAAAAGGCCGCGAAATTTTACAGCCGTTTCTATGGTGGGGGGCGAGGGCAAGTTCGTGCCCCCCACCATACAAACGTCTGTAAAATTCTGCGACTTTGTGGAGAAATATCTTCGCTCGCTTTGGACGTATAACATTTAAACTTGGTAAGTTTCCTAACTTTAAGGCTTTCTTTCCAGCAGCGTTGATAGATATTCGTTTACAGGTCTTTATCAAAACTTGGAAAAAGGATTCATTGACAACTGAAGGGGTCACGTTCTGGAATAGAGCTCCCAAGTGACTTTTGATAAACCACTAGTAGATTTTCCTTGTCTTGTAACTCGAAAGGAGCAGATATTAGATCAGGAGTAAAGGGCGTCATTTCATATTATCAAACTCCATGAATAGCAATACATGTCAAAAGTAGATTGAGTTTGATCGTCCTGGTGAACGTAGTCCTGAATAGGACTGTTGTTGTTACCCTGGGTGCCAGAGACTTTTCTAGCGCAGTTTCCGGTTTCTGTCAAGTCTTTATAGTGACCCGCCCGATAAGTTTTTTCTCGCGGCTTCGCCGCTCGTGGCGAAGATGTGTCGGCCTTCGGCCAACACCGAAAATTCCCGCAGTACACGAGAAACACCTCTGGTACCCAGGGTATGTTGTTGTTGACAGTGACTGACGTTTCGACAACCCGTGCGGTAGTCATCTTCAGAGTCAAATGTACTGTATCTTCTTCAGGGTTTTTGTCAAAATCCCCTGCCTACATCACACCTTTTCAGTATATTAACTCTCTATAAACCAGGCATTGTCCTCACCAGAACTGGAGGATATTACATGGCCGAGTGGAGATAAGAAATTTCTGTTCGAGAGTTGGAAAAAAAACATAAACATAAACATACACTCGAAGAGAAATTTTGTGCATGTACCTCCAAGCGGACATGTAATATGTTCTAATTACACTGTATTATAAAAGAAGAACAATTCACTTAAATATTTTTTTGCTGCAGAAGGCGTGATTTAGTGTAACTGTAGCAACAGTGATCATTTCATGTGTGAATATAACATGGTACTTTCACATAAAGTGTTGAAAGTCTTAGTAATTTTTTCCCATTGCAAACAAGCATACTCACGCAGCAGTACACAGACTTTGAGGGCTTCTCGGCGGCATTTATAATAATTGTTACAATCATCATCATCATTATTGCTTAGGTGCACAGCCAAAGCCAGTCCGTCAGCCAAGCCTCTCCTAGAGCCACTGCTACCAAAACACCTCAAGCTGTTGATGTTTTCTTTCATTTTTGATTTGTCATCCGTGAAGTTAACAACTAAAGCTATGTTGGAACCAGATGTAGTTTGGCCTCTTCGTCCAATATTGGGATGATTTTGGTAACTGATTATTGCCAGACGGAAATGGACATTTCTTCCCGAGATGACATTCACCATATGCTTTAGCTCTGTCTTGAGCTTCCCAAGAATGGCAGGATTTGTGGTAGCACAGTCCACAACAACTATCAAATCTAACTTTTGATCATAATGCAAACAAGGACGTACATGATGTGACACATCTATAAATAGAAAGATTACAATAGGTCAGTCTTATTTTCAAAAACTGAGAAGGTTGATTTACTAATCCATGGAGGTAGTATTAAAATTTTGCCTTCTACAGTTTGGCGAACTTCAGAAGCTACAATTTACCATCAGGAACAAAAGGCAGCATAGTGCTTGACTTACAAATGATGCTTTGGACAGTTTTGACTTTTTTTTGCAAGTACGGTTGACCAGAAAACAACTCAAGAAACTTTCAGCGGCACTTTATGAAATGATTTCCATGGATTAATGAGTTACGCACAGTACATGTACCCAGTTTGATAGAGATATCTACTTTTGAGCTACATGTAACCTTACTGTGAAAACAACAAAACAGTCACCACTGGGGCCTAGTTTTTCGAAAGATGGATAATGCTATCCACTGAATAAATCACTATCCAGTGGATAATGCAATAATGTATTAGTTTCTCTAATACTTCTCTGCTGGATGGTGATTTATCCACTGGATAACACTATCCAATGTTTGAACAACTGGAGCCAGAAATATTTCTGGAATGCTATTGTGGTTCAAGAAAAAAGCCAATCAGACATTAAAAAAACCGAACTGCCAGCAATGAGATTATAATTAGTTTGTGGTTTTGTGGCTTGAGCTCATGTGTTGTGATCTTTGCTGTGATTTTCAGAACATAATAAAGGTTCCAGAAATATTTTATGTGTGCACAGTTTTGGTAGTTGGCAGTAAAACAAACAAAGCTGCTCATAAAATACTAAACTGGTTAAGAAAGACAGCAAAAGATGAATTTTAGTTTTTTTGATTAACTGAAACACCCATAAACAATCTCTGTGGCCACTCCTCATCCGTTGTGCCACTAGATAAGATAAGATAAGATAAGACAAGATAATTTATTTAATGTCAGATGCACAGGGGGTGGTCTCCCAATCCCCCGAGCCACTGGCTCATGATAAAAGTGTTTGACAATATAAAAGAAAAATTAAATAATTGATATGTCAATAGCGACTAATTAAATTTTAAAAAAAAACATCTATCTAGAAAAATAAATCGGGTCAAAGGCAATTGCTACATTGACTACCTCTTCTAGTTCTAAAGGTCATAGATAACTTTATAACTTTGAGTATGTACAAACAACTACAAAGTGGTAGAGTTACCAGAGGCTACATTCTGACAAAAAAGGTAAAAGGTTATTTTCTCTATCACAAAAAAATGATTATTGTATCATGAGGGTATACATGTAACAACATCCTTCTATTCCAACCAAATACCAATGTTTAAAAAATACTGTAAATCTCCAAAGATAAGAATTTTGCAGTGTCTTAGTTATTATGTCATAAGATTTCTAATAGATCACTATTGCTCCCAGATATCCTGTCAAGTCAGGGCTTAAATTTCACTTTGCCTTGCAGGCTTATTATAATTTCCGAATGCTGACCATGTGATACAAAAAGTTGTTGCTCAAAGTTGAATACGTTAAACTGGTGGCAAGACTGATTAACAGTTTAGTTGTGCTGGTTCTACTTTCCTCAAACAAGAATTTTTGTATCAACTGATCAGTTATAAAACTGCAGGATAAAATTAATGGGCAACTAGACAAGGAGAAATTTCAGCCATTTACGAACATCAGGGATCAATAGTGCGTGGTCAGCTGTGACTTGGGATCAAGAAGTCCATTGGCAAAAACAAGATGAGGGAGGAACTTTTCCCTCTCCACCCTCTGTACTAAGGTGACAATAGCTTAATGAACAGCTGTTACAAGGAAGGAAGGAAGCATCCTACCTTGTGAGCATGAAAGATTAGCCTCTGCTATGGATGTTGGAACAGAACGTATAATTGGTGACTGCAAATGGATCTCAGACTTGTCACCAATTTTTACAGCTCTGACACCACATTGGGCAAGCCATGGTTCCTTTTCTAAGGCATTCAGACAGAGTTTATCCACCACTTCTCTTCTATTAGGCAGTTCAAACATTAGGTTAAACCAATTTGAAGCAACTTCTTCACACTTTATGAAGTGGCATTCACTAGGGTCAATGCAGAGAACAAGGTTCATGCTGTTTGTCAGTGCACCCACAGTGTCTGGTACAATGAAGTGTTGTCTTTGAGATGCAAACGAGAAACAAACCTTTTCCATAGCTGCAAATAAAATATATCTATTCATCAAATGCCACGTCTGTATGATCTTTAAACAATCGTAAACGCTGGGGTAATATCTCGAAGAAAAATGTTATCATTTGTAAACAAATAAATAAATAATAATAAAAGTAGGTTTTTATGATGCACTTAAAGAATTCTCAATGTGCTTACAATAGTAAATAAAGTCTAAATGAAACTGTATATAGTAATTCTTCCTAAAAAGAAAAGTTTTCAAACTGTGCTTAAAAGTAGAAACAGATTCAGAGTTTTTGATATGATTATTATCATTGCATAAAATGAAAATGAGCGGTGTCCTTAAGCCACAGTATAAACAGAAGGAACTTGTAAAAGCAATCTATTAGATGAGCAGAGTAAACAAAACAGCTGGTATTTGAGAAGGAGTGAAGGCAAATAGTAAGGAGCGATATTTCGCGTGGTCGAGGAACCGCGAAATTCAGGTAAATCCATGAAATCCCCCAAAATTCCCAAACACGCAAAATACCGCGAAATTCAGTAGAAATCTTATCAAATACATGTCTGTACAGCAATTTTGAAACTTGTCTCAGCTACTGGGGGTATTTACTTGCCGTAAACTCGCAAATTTATGTCAAAACTTCGTCACTGAAACATGTAAACAACGTTCCAAAACTACCAAACATAGATTATGTTGTGAAAAAATGGGCACTAGCCATGATGTTAAAGGCTTTGCCATTGGTTCACTTCTGGAGCGTATTGTTGTTGAAAGAGCAAATGATGACCTCTGTTAGAAAAACATTAAAAATGCTGGTCTGATCAGTGCAAAACCGATCGAATTCTAGTGAAATTTACCCTGAAAATAACCACAAAATCCGCCGTTTTTTTACCGATTGCTTTCCGGCCAAGTTTGCCCTGAAAATTCCCCCAAAATTCCTGCCAAATCGGCCCATTTTTCCGCAATTTTGTCCCTCACAATCCCGCGAAATTTGACTTTTTTTCCCGTGACCTATGAGAAGCCCTGTAAATCCTTTAAAATTTTAAATCTTAAAATCAATGCATGCGCCAATAGGAAGCCAGGGCAAGTCTTTCACGACAGGAGTTAGATGGTCAGATCTTATTCCTAAAACCAAGCATGCGGCACAGTTCTGAACACATTGCAGCTTGTCTATGTCTCGCTTGGGTAAGCCACAGTATAAACTGTTACAATAATCCAAGCATGACATAACAAAAGCATTGACCATCATCTTAAGGTGATCCTTGCTCACGTACTTCCTCAATCTGCCAATGAATCGAATCGCTAGCATAGCCTTTCTGCATATTTCATTAATATAATAAGACTGAGCTCTCTATCTAGGTTTACACCAAGATTACAAACTTGGTCTGATGGTTGTACTCTAGCATTTCCAATCAAAAAATCACTGAGAATTGGGTTCTTGATGAAACAGGGAGTAAACTGAATGACCTCTGTTTTACTAGGATTGCACACTAACTTATTTATGGTGTTCCATTCTATGATTTCACTGATACACTTCTGAAGGGTGTTGAGAGCAGAATGTTGATCATTAGGGTCAATAGTTATGTAGAGTTGAGAGTCATCTGTGTAGAACATACAATCGAGGTTATGAGCAGAGATTATGTCTTGAATAGGTGCAAATGCAGGTCAAATGCAGCTGACAAATCAAGCACGACTAAAACAACGTCTTGCCGACAATCAACAGTCCTAAGTACTTCATTCATTACTTGCAGAAGGGCAGTCTCGGTCAAGTGATGTTTACGATAAGCAGATTGCATAGAAGGCATTAATAGATTATCCTCCAAGTATGAATGTGTCTGAACCATGACAACCTTCTCAATGACTTTTGCTAGGAAAGGTATATTGGTTACAGGTTGGTAATTTTTTAAAACATCCTTGTTAAGATCTGGCTTTTTCAGGACTGGCCGAATCAAAGATCGTTTAAGCGCACAGACTCATTGCGACACATTTCCCCCCAATACTGTAACAGTTCCTTGACAGTATGGAGCATTAATTGTTTTTGTAGCATCTACATAAACCGAAGGTCCTGGATTCTTCTCGATATCAGTACAAAGCTTAAGCAGTAAGCACTATAAAATGGGCAATTATACCATTTTTTAGATGTTCGAAAATCCTAGGAGAGGCAGCCAAGCAAGAAATTTTACAACAAATGTTCCGAAAATTCTAGATCTCAAATCGTCTTCTGAACAGATATTTTCTGAAAATTGACGCTAGGTGCTCCTGACATATAAAAAGTCAAGTAAATCTTTCTAAATTTGTTGAGTGAACTTTATCGAGAAAAAAAACATTTCGTTCATACCACAAGCTGATAAAATGATAATCTACCCAAAGTCAATTCGATCCATCCTAAAGCGTTTGAAAACAAACAAGAAACAATTTCAACCAGCCAGGGGCTTTAACATTTAAACCGCCGCTTTGAGAGTTTTTGAGCTAGAATCGATCGGTGGTTTTGAAAGATATAGCACAACAATTAAAAGCTATGCCGTTCTGAAGGCGCAGTATTTCGAAGCACTTGTAACCTAAATATTTTGAAAACAATGTGAGTTTCGAATTACAATCATGATTTTATGGTAATTTGTCTTGCCGAAAATATAATTGAGTAACCTGATATAAAACAATGGAATTGTAAGTTCTGTTATAAACAAATTTCCCACAACGAGATCTCAATTTAACTTCTTTTATTTCCTCCACAACACAATTTTCCTTCTGTGCAACTAGCTCATTACCTTCTCTTGTTGTCACCTCGCTGCCATTAAAACACTCCAACACAAAACTTGCTGATAATGTAAAATCCCGACACACAACATCGTACATGCACCGCGTCACAATTAGATGAAAAACACAATACGCAATACAAAAACAAGTACATTAACCGTCACCCTGCTAAACAAAATTGAAATAATAAAAAGAATTGTTGCAGTTATGACAGTAGTTCCAAAAGAAGCCTCAGTCCCCTTTGGTTTCATTTGTTGACAATCGTCTCTTCCTTCATCGGAACAGATTTTTATCACAGGCAACTTGTTGTGATCCACAATGCAAAAATCAAAATCACTATTATCATACTGATAACCAGCTACACAAATCTTGCGACTCTCAAACTTGCTAAACATTCCTCTGTTCAAACTCTTATCCATTTTACACATACAGTTCTGATGTTCCGATTTGTTATTGCGTCTATGGGGTCCATGAGTCTTTGATGTCATTGATGTCTTGATAATTTCCTTTGTTTTTCTTTGAGTTCGCGGACCAGCCCATTCCGGAAACACTCAGCGTTACTTTTAGTGTGGGCCTACCGCGAACGGTGTGTCCATTTGTAAGTTTTACCCGGGACAACATAATTAAACAGTATATTAACACATTCCTTGAAATGCTGTGGCCAAGTGTTATTCAAACTGCTTCTTACCATTCCTTCGAAAAATTTCAGGTCGAATGATATCCGCATTGTCCCTCATTGGATTATCCACTCGACCTAACAAACTCGACCAATCACAAAATAATGAAAAGAAAATGGACATAAAATAAAAAAAAAAGCAAATTCAGATGACCTCTTAGGAAACATGCAATTAAAACTGTCTTTCTATGATTGGTGCATTTCGATCCTCTCGTCAAAAAAATGTCAGACGCCAATTATCTTAGCGGACCTCTTAGGAAAAGAAAGTATTCTTCAATGGGTTCAAAAGGTCATTGTTTGTGATTTGTGATTGGTGGATTTCCATCCGTTTTTCCAAGGTTTGTTGCTTGTGATCTTACTGTGACCAAAACCCGACGTTAATATTCCAAATATTTTTGATAGACTTCATCCCTGGACTTCAGACTTCCAAATTTCAATGAGGCAAAAATACTGAGGATTGAGATTAACTATTGAGATCGTAAAAGTGCGATAAAGTGCCGTGTGCTAGCAGAGCTTTCTTTCCCCCATGTCTCTTACCTTGTACAAGACATTCACATGGCAGACATTCGCCTCGCTTCGCTTGTTTACTTCCCTTGTTTATGTTAGCACGTATTGCGTGCCTATTGCACATTTGCACCAAAACAAGCCGTTTCCATTACTCTATTTGGGCTGCGCCCAAATAATAAACATCCAATATCTGTTATATGTGGACCGTTTTATGCCTTGCTTCCCTTGCCTTAAAAGAGGAAAATACCTCTTGGAAAATGCTGGAAATGGCATTTCTGAGTGTCTAGGTTTCAAAATTTTCTGGGGGGGCAAGCCCCAAGACCCCCCAAGACGCCTACTTTTCCAACACAGCCTGCTACTCACAAACGTACTGAAAGCCCTGCATATACATAATTAATTATCCCATAGTTACCTGGATATCCACTGTCAATTTCCATTGTTGGTTGCCGTTTAAAATCTTCAACAATCTCTACAAGATCTGATCGCTGAGCTACCTTTAAAAGGTCCTCGAGGAAGTCTAAATTATTGTATCCCAAAAGATTCTTCTGCTTCATACACTTAAACAGTTTCCTTGGTGTTGTGCATTTTTCCAAAGTGCCAGCCGGAATATGCTTTTCAAGCAAGAATTTCAAACTTTCCAGCTGTTCTTCAATTTCCCGTGAAAGTCGCTCCAAGAACGTTTGGAAAGGATCAAAAGAGCTCTCCGACAACTAGCGATAGCCATGGTCGAGTAACATAACCCGATCCCAGAAGAAGAATTCGTAGCTTCATTTAGCTTTCGACTCTTACCTAGAACATGGTTACTTTTGAGCTGTTTTCAATATTATATCGAGTCTCTACGAAGTCGTAGCAAGGCGACAGAGCTGAGAAACTCAAGGAGCTGAGCAGAGGAAGCTTTGTTTGAACGCGGCGCGGGATGCATTCTGTGAAGAAGGTTGCTCTGGGAGCCTGGTAAAGAGAGCGGTGGGAGGGAAAATAGCTTACCAAGCGGGTACGGGGATAGGTTAATCCTTCTTTTTCATTAACTTTTTACCTCATAAACAAATGCATGACATTATGTGATAAAGCAAATGAATTAAAATCTCTGAATACTGATTGAGGCTGGCATGTTATGCCAGCCTTATTCAATTTTCAGAGATAGATTTATTTTACTTAAAACAAACAAGGATCAAAAGAGTTGGTTAATTTGAGCAGTAAACTTGAGCCAAAAATGGCAAAGATCTAAAAATTACACAAACTGCTCAAATTAACCAGCTCTTTCAACTTTTGAACCTTGTTGTATATACGGCGATGCTTTCTGCAGGTAAATTGGTATGATAATGACCAAAAATGTAAACAATGACATCAGAAGCAAGAGAGGATAAAGGTGACAGAGAAGGCATCCCCCATACACACCTTATTCCATAGATAATTCGTCTCGAGTTATTTTTAAGACCACAGATCCCAAGGGCGATTAGACAACAGCCAATCACATAGCACGAATGTGTTACGCGTGGATGACCCACGCTCAGAGCCACGCGTCCTTCACGAATTGACGCAGAACAAATAGGCGGAAGACGCGGAGAGCGATATTGCTATTCGTTTTGTCGACGAAAACGACTACAGAGAGATTTCTGCTAAAGCTGGGTCAGCGAAACGGAAATTAAAAAAGAATCACCCTTCCTCTCTTGTATAGAGCTAACAGTACAGCAGAGAAATCCTAAACACACTGAATATTCTCTCAGGATCATTTATAATTTACAGTTTGAAGAGAGCAATATCTGGTTTGATATTTATTCTTTTATTACTCTTTTATTATTGAACAAAAATAAAACTTGGCTTCCTACTTGCTTTATTGTACAAACGACCGGTATCAATAGACCGGCAAAACTTCTCATTTTATTAAAGCACTGAGGTTACGAAAACTTCGAGTTAAACTGATTTCACGGGTTGTCAAAGAGTCTAGCGATTCCCTTTTCCCAGGTGAGCGCCGACTCATTTCGCTTCAATATTCAGAAATGCTCTCGATCTCTTTACGCTTTCATTGCCTTTCGCCCGGCATGTTTTGCACAGCGTTTAGTCATGCGAAACCTTCAAGAAACATCCACGCAGCGCGCGAGGTAACTTTATCCCGATTCTAAAAATAACTCGAGACGAATTACCTATGGAATAGGGTGTGTATGGGGATGCCTTCTCTGAACCCTTTATCCTCTCTTGATCAGAAGGGATTCGCCTAGATTGGGTACTCTGGATTTAGGCTGACGAAGAGGTTATAGTGGCATTTTTCTGGGATTCTAGCTACTAAGCTACGCGGAAGAAAAAAGATGACGGAAGGTTTTAAATTTTTTTCAGTTCCTCAGGCTTTTTTCCTGACCGATGCTTGAACTTGAACTTCCTCACTGAAGGCTTTTTTCGCCCCATGTAAGGGAATCGAAGACAGAAGAGACATTAAGATTCACGTTTTCGCCAAACAGCAAACGACAGATTCAAGTTGAGAAATTCTCAGAATAGAAAATAAGCAGATAAAAACTGTCCAGAACAATTCTTATGTATAAAACTGGCGTGAAACGTCTTATTTTTAAGTTAAGGTAATAAACAGTTAACGACAATTAAGGGAAAAACTTGGTCACGTAGTACAAATTCACGTTTGCCGTTTGGCGTAAACGTGAATATTAACCTCTCTAGTGTTGGATGTTGAATTAATTGCCTTGGATTTCGGATTCCAGGTATTGCATTCCAGAAACTTTGTCAGTGGAACTTTGATTTCAGATTCCAGCCGTTAGTGGGATTCCGGATTCCTTGAGCTGCATTCCGAATTCCAGAGCCCAGGATTTCGAATTCCACAAGCAAAAATTTCTCGGATTCCAGGATCCGGTTTCTCTTACATAGGGCCACCTTTTCTTGCCTCTTGGAATAGTTTCCGTTCTCCTCACTCCCATTAAATCGACGTCTTAGGAGTTTACGGTAAATTCTTAAATTTTCATGTTTTCCTTTCACCAGAAACACTTGGTGCTACCCTACGCCCCAGAGGAACCCTACGGAGAGGATATCAGCACGGAGACAATGAACATTATGGACGCCATTTTAAGGTGGCTCGACTGGATTTTTTTAGGGCGATACCTCCCAAGTTTGAGCCTTAACTACGTCGGCATGAGTAAAGATATCGAAAAAAGGTTACCACAACTGTATTACATAAAGATGAAAATTTCTTATGATCTGAGTTTTATTGCAATCGGAGTCGCCATGGCAGCGTAATGACGCCATTACGTTTTTCATTTATCCTTGTGTTTCTCTGTACCAGGAGTTTTTTGAAGAAATCGCTTAAGGGAGTATGTACCTGCCATAATTGCCTCCATTATGGCAAAGTTTAAAGAAATTCTATGAGAGTGTTTTCGAAATATTTTGAAATACACTTTTAAGAATCATAAAAACAGTGAAATAACATGCTAGCCGCTCAATACGCTAATATATTAAGAAAATGATAAGCTTTGGGAACGCGGCTTCATCTCATAGTGGATTGATTCCATTGAAAACTGCATACAAAAAAAGAGGGGAATTGCTCTGGGCGATCGCGAGTAAGAAGGATTTTATTAACTTGCATTCAGCTGCTTTTGATACAGTTTTTGGAGGTAATTTGGTCCATGCCTAAAAATTTCGCATTTTTCCAAAAACCGCTCGATAAATTTTTTTATAAATTCGACAATTCCGAGATCAATCGTCAAGAAATATTCCCTGCAAGCTTTAAGAACATTGAAAACAGGGAAGGCTTTTAAATAGGGCCTCAAATATAGCCAATTTTCCCCCCAGATTTTGTGTTTACAAGTGAGCGTCCTCATTATTCACTGGCATTGTTTTCAAGTTTCATATAGACGTGCACATTTAGCAAAAAGATAGAATTTGCATCAAAAAGGACCCTCGGTTAAATCTTCGGGATATGCTAATTACCGGGTAAAGAGGTTAGTGATACATTATAACATCAGAGCAACTCTTTGTGAGAGTTTCTGTGATGTTATAACCCGAGTAAGATAATTAAGTATTGCATCCTACACGATGAGCCGAGACGTTCACCGTTTCGGCTCTCACTGCTATCTGTGACGACAAGCCAATTATCAGCATATACCGGATATTTCTTCGGAAAGTAATCGAGAGTTCTTTTTGATGGAAATTTATATTTTTTGCTAGTTGTGCACTTGCATATGAAACTTGAAAACAATGCCAGTGAATAATGAAGACGCTCACTTGTAAACACAAAATCTGGGGGGGAAAATTGGTTATGTTTGAGTCCCTATTTAAAAGCCTTCCCGGTTTTCAATGTTCTTGAAACTTGCAGGGAATATTTCTCGACGATTGATCTCGGAATTGTCGAATTTATAAAAAAATTTATCGAGCGGTTTTTGGAAAAATGCGAAATTCTTAGGCATGGACCAAATTACCTGCAAAAACTGTATCAAAAGCAGCTGAATGCAAGTTAATAAAATTCTTCTTACTCGCGATCGCCCAGAGCAATTCCCCTCTTTTTTTGTATGCAGTTTTCAATGGAATCAATCCACTATGAGATGAGGCCGCGTTCCCAAAGCTTATCATTTTCTTAATATATTAGCGAATTGAGCGGCTAGCATGCTATTTCACTGTTTTTATGATTCTTAAAAGTGTATTTCAAAATATTTCGAAAACGCTCTCATAGAATTTCTTTAAACTTTGCCATAATGGAGGCAATTATGGCAGGTACATACTCCCTTAAGCGATTTCTTCAAAAAACTCCTGGTACAGAGAAACACAAGGATAAATGAAAAACGTAATGGCATCATTACGTTGCCATGGCGACTCCGATTGCAATAAAACCCAGATCTTAACAAATTTTCATCTTTATGTAATACAATTGTGGTAACCTTTTTTCGATATCTTTACTCATGCCGACGTAGTTAATGCTCAAACTTGGGAGGTATCAACCCCAAAAAATCCAGTCGAGCCACCTTAAGCCGCATCGGTTTGGATGATGATGGTCTGGGTCCGAACTGGTCTTCTACTGAGCGAATCGTTCACAAGTTTCACATGATTGACGTCTGGCATAGAGTCAGAGAAGTTTACCAGGAAGTTGAGCAAAACCCGTTACAGGTAACAACTTACATTCTTAGCTAGGGTGCTCATAATACACTCGTCCTAAAGAGGAGAGACGTACTTGTAAGTTAAAGTTTGATTGGAATTTTATCTCACCATGAAACTGCACCAAGAACTGCAAACTGATTTCGCGCGCTTAAGTCACTGATAATGCCCGTGCGCTTAGCTATCTTAATGGTGCGCTGTGCAATGATGTAGAAAGGGATTTGCACAGTAACTTTAATTTAGTATGACATCATCCATGAAAGCTGTGTTTTCTCTAGCAGGATGATCTTTGTGAATGTTTATTGTTGGTTTCCACATGACGTCACTAAAATTCAAACTACAAAACTATCCTACTGAGATTTAACTTTCTTAATGTATTAGAGCTTCTGAAAACAATATTTCGTACAAATTTTCGCTTCAAAAGAGTTCTTGGCCTTGTGATAGAGTACTCTTGAATTTCTTAGCTTTTGCGTGACGCGGCATTTACATGACGGCCTAGAGAGCTGCAATGTAGGTCAAAAAAGTGACATATTTCGGGGAATTTTGCTATCTAGACAGTGAATGAATTAGAGAAAGTATTACTTTAATGTTTATGAGTTCCCAAAGGGATAAATTCACGCTTTTGTAGCAAAACTCGACGAGAAATCTTTCTCATGGTTTCCGACCGCCATGTTGGTGCTCATCCAGGCGGGCACCAGCATTGCGTCTCCATACAAATCTGGGTAGAACATTTCTTCGGATATTTCGTAACTTTACGATATATTCCTCTGACCTGAATCTTGGCGAGGGTCTTCGCATGTTTACCTCCTTTCATTTCGCAGATTCTTGACTTTATATATTGAACGGTATTGATTTTTATTTTGATCTTTTTTGAATGGCGTGACACTGAAAACCAGTAATTGGACACCACTTCTAATGGTATCTACCAGGCTGTACATTGGGTAGCTGAACACTATAAATCAGGAACCTCCATCACCCTTCTCAACCGACCCATTCCCAAGCTGAAGAACGCAAAATCCTGGAAAGTCTGAAAGAAACGTTTGCTGTACTACTACAAGCGTCCATCGCTTTAAGATAGCAGCCTGTTCTTGTACTGCGCTACCAAAGACTTTTGAGACGGCGGCCGGTTCTGATACTTTCCCCAATCCATTTCCCATTTGAACAATATCCCTGGAAGATTTTCATATACAGACTCTAAAGAAGCAACAGTGTACTGTTAGTGGGAAAACAAGTGCAAATGTATCAAGCGAAATAGCACAAAATAAATACAAAATTAATTCGAGACCAACCCGTTCTTCTTCAGTTTGAAGAAACTGGATTATTCATGATCACTTACCACAATATGATTTCCACAAGAATGTAGTTTTACGTCACTGACAGCACTGTCCTTTGTTTGTTTTCGCTAAGCGTTTTACCATATAATAATAAAGATTGTATTACTGTTTGAATTTTGAACTGTCTTAAGTTTTTCCCTACCACACTTTCCAACTACTGAATTCCACACCAATCAACGTGACAGTGAAAGACGATAAAAAGTTCGATTCAGACGTGTTCGCGTTAGCGCAGGCGGGGAGACACGAGTCCCCCAAACGCTGAGCCTGTTTTGCAAGTCCCTGTACGGCGTCTTCAGAGGCCATTTCGGTGACGTATCCAAGACCAACGGCCGAAAGTTCGCTCGGACCACGTGACCCGAAACGCATTGGTCGCCCGGAATAATAAGACCTAGGAACTATAGGCAAGAACCTTTTTCACAATGTATTTCTCGGTAGTCCTCAGTATACTGGTTTATAATCTGCAATTTCAGTGTGAGAGAGGGTTCTGAATCCAAATGTATGTAAGGTCAGCTTCCACCTCCATCAGAAAAAAGCCCATCTAACATGAGAATGAAGTCCTCTTCATTGAGAGCAATATTTTTAGTGACACTTTGAAAATCCTAATAAAACTTAAATCAACAATTAAACATCTTTTTATCCGGCACACCGTTTTACGTTTATTCTGGTGCATCGCAATGATTTCTAATAACGGCGACTCTCAGTTATGAATCTCTACCTGATGTAGTTTTCAATTCTCTTATGGTTTACATAAAACTGGAAAACATTCAGCATAATGCCGTGTCCTTTATTAACAAACCGATCAATCAAAATCAGTTTTGGATATTTCTGACAAGAAAATCAAACTCATAGACCCAACACTGTCCCCATTTAACAAGCTAAAATGATGTTGTTGTACTCACGTTTTTCTAGTATTCCAAATTCTTCAACTTAATTTCTAAAAAATTACCTTCCGCGTTACAGCGAAAAATTACAAAATATGTGCTTCTACAACAAGAAAATAAATTGACAAACTGATAAGTTGATAATTTCACAGCGTTATCTATCTAATCATTCTAGTAGCCTGTTCTAAGCTCCCGGAAAGTACAGAGATTGTGAAATCTTCGCCCCATGCGAGAGAATCCAACACAGCTAGTCTTATAGTCTGGATTCCACGCCATGGATTCCGGATTTCAGGTACTGGATTCCGGATCCTTTGTCACTGGAACTTGGATACCGGATTCCAATCGTTGGTGAGATTACGGATTCCTTATGCTGTATTCCAGAATCCAAAACCCAGGATTCCGGATTCGACACGCAAAAATTTCCCGGATTCCGAAATCCGGATTCCTTTACATGGGGTGAATGAAAACTTGAGCGTCTGTTGACCTTGTTTTCGTAGACTGCGAGCAGTCTCTCTTTTTGTCAGATTTAGTGAGGGGAGTGCACGTGCGGGCGAGCGGCAAGAGACGCAAGAAACGAGGGCGGCAGCCCGAAAAGAAAAATGAACCTCTTTCGTCTCGCGCCTTCAGCCACCCACGTGGTCATTTGCGTGTCTCGCGCGTTTTGATCGATGGAACAAGAAAAAAGGGAGACTGCTCGTAGTCTATTGTTTTCGCGACGCCGGTATTATATGAAAACCTAGCAAAGGCTATCCTACTGACGGCAAAAAAGAATTCTAAGTTTCTTTTTACAATTTAACTATCTTCTGGTATTAAAATATCTGCTAGTAGGCTTGCAGCCTTACTACCTATTTGGATAATAAACAACATCCCTACAATATTCAACGATTTATTGTCAGCTCGCCTGACATGATTCACGCAATGTAAGTCTAAGCAACATGCGAATATCTGCACATTTTTTTAGTAAAAGGTAAGAACAACTCCGAAGCTGTTATTTTCGTTTGTTTTGTCTGTGTATCTAACGAATTTCTTCTAAAATGACTCAGATAAAATAAGTTCGTTCGTGAACGGGAGCAGTAAACACAGCATGCTCACTTCCTCTTTACACTAACGCTAAGAAATATAAGCTTAAAAGACCGGAGAAGCCATGCTAGAGTTTAATTCCTCATATTGAGTATTGAAATAAGTTTGAATTTATAAAAAGGTTGGTACAAAATTTGGGTCGATCGTTATTATCTATAACGAATCAATTAATTCTATATTCTAGGCCGATATTGCTCTCTACGCACAACTACTCTCCGTATCATTCTTTCTGCAACTTCCCTGGTTACATTCCGTCTTTCCATCAGTTGAACTTGCGGACCAGCTACTTCCTCCATGTTGACGTCACCCGGAGCTCCTGATGCAATGGCCAAATCCATGTCCCGCATTTTTTGCACTTCTCTTTGCCATGTTTTGCAGGCAGTGTCCATGCTGTCGTCCAATGAAAACTTGCTTGCTAACTTGGAGCTTGGACCAATGGTTGATCCATTAATTGCTATGAGGTTAGCATGCAAAGACCGTCTAGTGAGCCCTTTTTGAAGTTTGGGAAGCAGCTCTTCCAAGTCCACGTCTCCGTCGTTCATCTCGATTTCGTCAAGAATAATATCATGAGCTGTACCAAAGAGGCGCTCCACAGATTTATTCACCTCAACGACATAGGAAATTATCTATAAGCAAAACACCAAAAACGTTTTTACCGTAGGTTATACTTATTCCGCAAGATGAATGTTTTTTTGAAACTTTCATCTTGCGGTAACAGTCGTGGTAGCACCTCCGCCCTCAAAACTCAGTTATAAACATCAACGCGGGTGACGTCACGTCCAATAAAATCCACTGAAAATGCCTTCCTATATTACAGAACTCACCTTTACCAACGCCATATTCCACGACAGATCGTTCAGAACAAGAAGCGATAGTCTACACTGCGAATCGAAGCTGTAGCAAAATGACCGGTTTGTCCAGCCAGTTCCTACAGACTCTCGGTTAAACCTCCTTATGTTTAGGATAAAATATGCCAGTGACTGAATCGGTATTGTCCGGTAAGGGTCATTTCAGAGATCTACATGTGGCCTGGTAGCAACATCCACATACAGTGGCGGATCAAGGGGAGGGGCTCGGGTGCCCCCCCCCCCCCCCCTTATTTTTAGACCAAACTAAGGCCCAAAGGACCGAAAAAAAATTTTTTTGAGACCGGACCCTCCCCCTTATCTCAGGGTCTGGATGACCGGGCCCCCCTCATCTGGAGGTCTAGATCCGCCACTGACATATAAAAGTTTTTCAGTCATCTTCCTTCCCAGTATGGTTAACTCGCCTACATTCTATAATCTAGTAAATAATATCGAACGAAACGAACCCTAGGAAACAAACAGTTGTTAATTCCTTTTTGTTAAACGTTCCCGCCAAGACGAGTCAGTAAGGCGAACTGACCGCAGTAGTAGAGTATTTTCATTTCCGAGCGCAAGCAGTAAACAAAAGCGCACTCTTTCATACCAAAGTTCGTGTGCTCGATCACATTTACAGTATGAATTGTGCAAAAAAAGTGATATATAAAATACTCAAGCGTCATTAGGTCGATGGAAAAAGATTTCTTCACCGAAAACCAACTTTTCCACCCACCAGAAATCAAAACGCTGCACATGCGCAGCCGCTTGTCACAGGTTCTTTAAGATTAAACGCACTTGCATTCTTAGGCATGGGAAGTACCTCAGAAACAAGCTTGACACTTTCGCTGTAGATAAACTGCCCGCCAGTCATCAGGGAAATTCCTGTAAAAAACTCTGCCATAAGATCAATACGACGTCCAGAGTTTGGAAGATAGAGAGCTATTCCTGGCTTCGAACCCCTCATCACCACGTAAAGTGTAACGGCATTCGCAGCAAGTTGTCTACAGAGGCTTAAGACATCATGGCCATGGGTACACGTACATTTGAAAATATCAAGAGTACCAACTTGAACTTCTAAAGCTGTAATTGCAAATAACAATCATCATTATCATTGACCCTTCCATGGTTTTTTCAATTTTCGAATGGGACCATTCGTCATCACGACTGGAACAAACCCCTTACAATCAGTAATGTTGCCAACGTTTAAAGTTGCTTAAAACTCACGAAGACATAGGTCGAAAAGGCCGCGAAATTTTACAGCCGTTTCTATGGTGGGAGGCGGGGGCAAGTTCGTGCCCCCCACCATACAAACGTCTGTAAAATTCTGCGACTTTGTGGAGAAATATCTTCGCTCGCTTTGGACGTATCACATTTGAACTTGGTAAGTTTCCTAATTTTAAGGCTCTCTTTCCAGCAGCGTTGATAGATATTCGTTTACAGGTCTTTATCAAAACTTGGAAAACTGTTGAAGGATTCATTGACAACTGAAGGGGTCACGTGTCTGGAATAGAGCCCCTAAGTGACTTCTGATTAGCCCCTGGTAGATTTTCCTTATTTTGTGACTCGAAAAGAGCAGATATTAGATCAGGAATGACTTAGGGCCTTACTTCACATTATAAAAAACCATCAATAGTAATACATGTATGTCTGTACTGTATGTTCTTCAGGGTTTTTTTCAAAACCCCCGCCTACATCACACAGTTTCAGTATCTTGGCTCTCTATAAACCAGAAATGGAAGATATTACATGGCCGCGTGGAGATATGAAATTTCTATTCGAGGGTTGGAAAATAACAATAATAATTAAAAACAAACAAACAAACAATCGAAGATAACTTTTGTGCAAAAGCGAACATGTAATGTTTTAATTACACTGTATTATATAAACACCAATTTAAAAAAGAGAACATTTTATTTAAATATTTTTTTTGCTGCGGAAGGCGTGATTTGGTGTAACCATAGCAACAGTGATCATTTCATGTGTGTATATGACATGTTATTTTCACATGTGAAGACATCAAAGCTCAGCTGGTATTTCATTGGTATTTATATATCAAAACATAGGCACGTTTTACGTGCATGAGCTATTTTAAATGCTTCAGTGTAACGGTATCGGCAATCTACTGTTTTAATCCTAAATTAAGGCTATGTTTTGTCCGAAATTGGGAATTGTTGTACATTAATGAAAACGAAAACCGATTCACTTTTCTTTGTCTTTCCTTCAGATATCTGGTGCAAAATAAATAAATTGTTATAGTACTATGAATATCAATTCACAAAACGTTGCTTAGAGGGAAGACTCGAAGGTTTCAAGATTTCTTCATGGTTTCTTAAAATAATGATGCTCGTCGAACACCGAATAGCTAAGAAATGTCACGATTTTCATCATTGTTTTAGATGGTTGCATTATCATTATTCCCGAGATTGTCACCTGCGATTCTACTTTAATGAAACAGTCTTTAACTCTGATGACTTAATTCTAAAGGTGTTATAAATTATTGCTTCTTAAATGAAAAGAGCCTTTGCTTAGGCACTAGTTACAAAACTTAAGATGCCTTCATACGTTCAAGATACTGTTATTACTGTGAAAAGCCAGCAAGGGATGTAGAATCACACAGTTTGTACGTGAAAGTGTCGGACTTTGCCTCTTTCGTGGTCCGTACGTGAGGGAGTTTGAGTTATGCATCAGTCAATTCCAGCTGCGCCGAGCCCCCCCCCCCCCCCCCCAGCTGACCCCCGGGCATTAGCATTTTTTTGCCTTGGGTGGCAATTTCCCGGGGGTGGGGACTCTTGAGCTGTCAAATCCCCCGGGGTGGGGACGACAAAAGAGGGCAAAAGCCCCATCCTTTGTCAACACCGCAAGATTTTTCATTGATCGCACAGTGGAATAATGCCGTTTTAAGCATTTTAATGTGCGGTTTTTTGTTTCAATTAACGTCTTCCTCTGTAATAGCGCTAGGATTCTAATGAAGACTTCACGCCGCGACGACATGCACCAGTTTATAGTTTTAGTATTGTTATAAAATTATTGCCATCAAAATTAATAGAGCGCTGTAACGTTATCTGTTACGAATAGTTTTATAAATATGAAAGGATTTTCTTCAAATAATATCAACAGAAATTTGATTCAGAAACCAAAAAACGTCGATTCACATCGATCGCTCCGATTTTCGCTATGTATAAAAATTCTTGCTTGATAAGCAATGAAGAAATGCATGCATAAAATGGAGAACATGCCTTTACAACCCTCTTCAATTTATTCCTGTCCTTGAAAGATGGGCCAATCTACTTTTTTTCCAGTAAAACCTTCTGTGTAGTTGTCTTCTGTTGGGAAACTGCGTGCGTGTCAAAAGCTCAGGAATGGCCCCGGGGTTGGCAAATGCCCGGGCAGTGCAAAATTTGGAAATCCCCCACCCCCGGGACTGGCAAGGCGGGCAAATGCCCCGCAGTAGCCGGGGGGGGGGGGGGTAGCCTGAGGCTCTCTCCCTTTTTCGCTTCCATCTTTCCCCTTTCCCCCCAGAAACACCTGATACTCAGGCTAGGCGGGGGGGGGGGGGGGGGGGGGAAGCTGGGCGCAGCTGGAATTGACTGATGCATTATCACACAGTAATCCACTGAACAGTGAACAGAATTACAACAATAACTCACGCATTCATGCACACAATTTGCACGTGAAGATGTTAGACTTTGGCCCTTTGACAATTCGTACGTAAAAAACGCAAATTGTTTACTACAAAATTTTCTCAAACGATTTTAAGAAATCACCTCGGCTTTACAACATCTGCAATCAAATTATGCTTCATGCAAAGTCAAGGTTGATAGCCTAACATTTGTTAACTACCAAGAAAATTAACAACTGAAACTGCCCAAATATATTTCTCCTCATATCATGTTATTCCACTCAATAAAACAATATCTATATTAGTGGCAACTAGCTTCTTCCAATTCTATTCCCTAACGCAACTGTTTCTACGATCGCTGAGATAGAAAAAATTCTATCTCGGCGATTATAGTCGCTGCGATCGCTACGCTCGGTGGAAAGTGGTTTTCTCATGATCGCTATGATCGCTGCGATCATATGGAAACCATGCAGGCTTAAGTTACGCATCTTTACTAAATAAAATACGTTTCAATAACTATAATAGTTAGTAAGCAGGAAGGATGTATCATTTTGGACACTTATTCATGTTTGTTTTTGCCGGAACGAAAAAGGTCTTTTGAACTTTGTAAGCGAGAGAATAAAGCTTGTTTACAGGAAAATACTCGGTACAACTTCCAAAAAAATAAGCTGCCTTTCAGCATATAAAACCACAATTGATAGGCCGCATACTTTCGAATTAAAGTCCATATCTAAATATCAATTATTGTTTTGTTTTATGTTTAAATAGATGCCAAGATCTCGTTGGTTCCTAAGCATCAACTCATAGTGCCTTCAACCTTATTGGCTCTTGCCACTGACATATGAGCTATCTCTTCAAAATAGCTCAATAAAGGGGGAGGAGAAGGGTTCAAAAAGTTAACCCATACCGGTAATTAATATCTAACCCAATAAAGCTAAAAGCTCATAGAGACAAAATATTACTTTATCCTGCAAATAGAAGCTATTTTCACATGAAGTATTGAAAGTCTACTCACGCAGCAGTACACAGACTTTGACGGCTTCTGGGCGGCATTTATAATCATTGTTACAATCATCATCAACGTTATTGCTTAGGTCCACAGCCAAAGCCAGTCCGTCAGCCAAGCCTCTCCTAGAGCCACTGTTACCAAAACACCTCAAGCTGTTGATGTTTTCTTTCATTTTTGATTTGTCATCCGTGAAGTTAGAAACAGAAGCTATGTTGGAACCAGATGCAGTTTGGCCTCTTCGTCCAATATTGGGATGATTTTGGTAACTGATTATTGCCAGACGGAAATGGACACTTTTTTGGGACATGTCATCCACCATATGCCTTAGCTGTGTCTTGAGTTGCCCAAGAATAGCAGAATTTGTGGTAGCACAGTCAACAACAACTATCAAATCTAACTTTCGATCATCATGCAAGCAAGGTGCACCCAGTGACACATCTAAATAAAAGGAGTTTTCAAAACAAGTCAGTACATAACGTTAGTGAGTACAACTTCTCCTTGCACACACCTTTCCATTTCGCGCAGGTCACTTGCTCCTAAAGATACTAATAGTCATACAATAGGCCTTTTGCATTAGTTGGTCACATGAATCATCTTTCTGAAAAATTTTGTTAGCATGAACTGAAAGAACATATTATTAAAATCAGGCAACCTATAAATTTTCAGCCGTACATCTTATAAGTAGCGATTGGAACGGTCGCCGAGAATTAGAAGGATTTGCATGGGTTACCCAGTCATGCTTGAGAGGTTTTGCATAAAAATCCTTGTAAATTTCAAAGTTTACCAAACTGTTGTAAAATATTACCTTAGGCATTACGAGACTCAATTTCCTTTTTATTCATAACAGGCAATTTGAACCCTTAATATATAATAACAGTTTAAAAATTACAAGGATTTGTATGGGAAAACCATTCATGAGTGACTGGGTGGCAAGAGTTGTTTTTCTCATACAAATCCTTCTAATTTTCGGCGGCCGTTGCAATCACTACTATTGGGATATAGGGCTGAAAATGTACAGGTTACTTAAATTTAATATGCTCTTCCAGTTCCTGCTAACAAAATTTTCCAAAAGCGAACTAGTTGATCACGTGACCAATTATTGCAAAAAGGCCTATTGCCACCTCCATCTTACATACATACATACGTACATGCATACATACTAACTTTATTCAAGATGTAAACAAGCTTATTTACAGGAAAAACACAGTGTTAAAAGACATTTTGAAAAGGAAGTTGAGACTTTAGCCCTATATCAGAACTCCCGAACAGAAAGCCCTATATCAGAACTCGCGAACAGAAATAGAAAATGCTAAATAAAAAATCAAATACAATACAAGCATTTAAAAATCAAGGACTTAATTAAAGCACGGTTCTAGTTTAAAAAATTTATTAAATAGATAATGATGAAGCTTATGTTAAAATGATGAAAGCTTTCAGCCTCTACTATGTCTCTTGGTAAATGGTTCCATTTTGAAACTATTCTTATAGAAAAAGACTATTTTTAGCAAGAGAGTCGTACGGTCAGAGAGCGACGTAATATATCAAACATGAGACGCAGTGTTTCATCACCAGATGAAACACCGAGAAGAGAGTTGAAAATACGACGCACAGCGGAGTATTTTTGACGAACTTCGAGGTGTTTCATCTCGTGATGAAACACTGTGTCGAATGTTTGATATTTCTTCTCAAACAAAATCATTTTTGAAGGAGAAATTAAGGATACAAATACTGAGCAGTTTTTCATCCGATTTCCAAACACTCATTAAACATTAATTTTCTTTGTATTTTCTTTATGAATTATTAATGAGTTTGAGAAGGCCATTTCAACAATTTACAAGGATCGACATAAGGCATTTCTCTTTTGTGTTGATTAAGTGCCAATCTAGATGCCCTTCTCTGTACACTCTCCAAGGCGTGGATGTCTTTGACGAGGTAAGGGCACCAAACGGGTACAGCGTATTCAAGAATTGGTCGTACCAGAGATAAATACAGCGTGGAGAAAACGTTTACGTTGGTGGTGTCAACAGAACGTTTGATTACACCTAACCCTAAGATCTCTGTATATAAGAGCAAACACTTGGCTGTGTTCCTTTGGCTGGTGTCTGTAAAAGTGGGATGATTTTATTCATTCATAAAGGTATAACTCTGTCATTTGTTGTATCAGCTGTTAAACAAGGCTACGCTTTCCAGAGCTTTGGAGCAAATCTTAAAGGCTATGTTAAGTAAAGAACAAACAATACTAATATTGAAAACATTTCACTTTCATCTGACCTTTTACTTCACGTTAATATCTTTTAATTAGGCTTTTTACTTTTATCATTGCCGCTGTTTGTTTATCTAGAATGCTTAGCCAGGGAAAGTCTAAAGTCATTGCTTTGGACAACTTTGAAAGCTACAAATCAAAGGCTACCGAAAGTGCTATTAAAGGTAGTTAGTTATTGCCAAGTTCTAGGCCAATATTCACAAATCTCGACTGCGCAGTCTTAATCCATAAAGGATTTGTTACAGGGTCAAAAGATTGCATGAAAAGAAATTAAACATAATTTGAAAATCTGGGTGCACTGCCTTCAAAGAAAGATAAGAAAGATTTTTCATGTTGCAACCAAGCAAGCAATTTTCAAGTGATTAAGATAGATTTATCTTGTCCACAGACGTGCCTCGTACTATGCAACTAAATTAAACTGTTAGCAGGGCCCCTGTTTGTCCATGTGACTGTCTAGTTGGATTTCCAAAGAATACAAACTGCTGAGGGGCATGGGGTAAGGGGAAGCAGATTTAGTTAACACCTGCGACGCTTGGTTGAGGCGTGGGTGCGCGGGATGTCCAGGGACTTCCACTTTTGACACACAGCCAGCCTCTAGTTAGGCCCCATGGCTCGTAAACCCGTACCTTCGAGCCCAGAACTAGGCACCTGTCACATCGACATATCAGTGGAAAATAAAAGGAGGGAAGGAGCGGAGAATAGGCACAATCCAACGAAAGGCTACACGAGGCGAGTGACCACCAAGAAAGCAGTGTACTTAGCACACAGAGCTGATGCAAGCAAGGCTGACCGCGTTTGCTCCACCACACTGACCGCTGACCGATAACAAGAGACTGTGCTCCTTGTTGTTAAATGTGTTAAATTCATTAAACTTCATGAAAAACCAAGGAGACTGCATCAACTTTACTACTGTGACGTTAGGTTTTTAGAGTGTTCTTTGTCTTAAACTCTCACGAAATGTGCAGCGTTGCGCTAGATAAAATTTAGACAGATAATCGATGGGATAAGGACTAAATGGGACTCGAACACTTCGCATGGCTGTGTGGCCAACATCTCAAACAACGCCAGAGGTACAGGGTCGTTAGTAACTTGTCTGTAGAGTAAAGCAGAAGAATTACTTCAACAGAACTGGAACTCTTCAAATATGTTTAATCTTCCCACGTAGTTAACTCAACGACAACTCAAGTAATTCAGAAATGTTCACTTCTCTAGGCCAGAGGTAATTCAACTCCCTTGGTGACAGGTAATTCTTAGAGGTAATTCGAGTTACCGTATTTATTCGAACAAGCGCCAAACCTCGAATAAGCGCCCACCTCGAATAAGCGCCCACCCTAAAGGCAGAAAAACTCAATAAGTTAATAAACATTTAGTGGTCTTACAAGCAAACTTAAAATCCTCGAAAAATCATATTTAAGTCCGCGAATATTCAACGTACAGACTTATATTTGGTCTCTTTTTAAAGCTAAAAAAATTTATGGTACGCCAATGAAGCCTTCCGAATTATTTTGCTTCCAAGACACAAAAAATTAAAAATTCCAGCGGGCAAATGCGACAGATATCGCGTAGGATGGAAATGATCCAGACGACGATGTTCTGAAGACGGGATGAGCACGGGACTCACAAAGACGTATGTATCACGTGTTCGCGCGAAAACAATGCATTCTCTGTCCTGCATGACGTCATGGTTGCCTTACATTACTCTATGTTACATCGATTCAAGATTTTTTCTGCCCCTGGAACAATGGCGACGCATCGCAATCGCAGCCTCGCGTCTTTGCGAGGCTGCTCGTTGGCAAAAATGCCTAGCAACTTCACTAGCCTATGCTTGGTTTTGTTTCTTTTGTCAATTAAAAAATATTTTCTATTGCTTCTATCAACTTAGCCCCATGGCTCTAGAGTCCCTGGCGTTATGACGTCCGATGAGCTCTGAGATAAATATATTGTCCGAAATAACACCATTGAATGATATCAGAAGCGTGACAGCAAAAAAAGAGGATTGCAAACATCCCCATGTACCACGGTGCAGCTATGATTTTCGCTCATAGTACAGGCTCCATTCGTGTTAAATGTGCTGCTAAGGACTTTACGATCCCACGACGCGACGGCAACGAAAACGTCAAAAACAGCAATAGGTTTAGTTGGCAAAACAATAACTTTGCAGGTGCATCTCACTTTGTTGTACATTTCGTTGCCGTTTTTGCACGCCTTTAATTGGTACGACGTGAAATTGCCTAAATTTACTTAGGGAGAACGTAAACAAGCGACGACCAAATTTTATTCTCTTCCTAAACTAGAATATGTTTCTTAGAAATTCAACTCCGGGAGGGTTCACCTACATTTAACAAAGTAAGTGAGTTGGAATAATCGCGATTAAGACCGAAAGAACGCAAATTCATTTTTGAAGCGACGTTTTCGCTGCCGTCGCATCGTCCGATCGTTAAGTCCCTGATGACAGAAACAGCATCGTACCTAGTGTACTTGATGGAAGGTCAGCTCTTGCAATGGATTTCGGAAGAAAGCCTGTAGTTGGTTCCTGCATATGAATCTCAGACTTGTCACCAATTTTTACAGCCTTGACTCCACATTGGGCAAGCCAGGGTTCCTTTTCTAAGGCATTCAGACAGAGTTTATCCACCACTTCTCTTCTATTAGGCAGTTCAAACACTAGGTTAAACCAATTTGAAGCAACTTCTTCACACTTCACGAAGTGGCATTCACTGGGGTCAATGCGGAGAACAAGGTTCATGCTGTTTTTCAGTGCATCCACAGTGTCTGGCACAATGAAGTTTTGTCTTTGAGATGCAAATGAGAAACAAACCTTTTCCGTAGCTGCAAATAAAATTTATCATCAAATGCCATGTCTGTATGATCTTATTCTTTACAATCGTAATGTTCGTTAAAAAGGGTGATATCTTGTAGACCAATAACACAAATAACTGTTTACAATCTTACATACATGAACCCTACTAGCAAAACAATGAATACCAAAGAAAAGAACACTTAACAGCAGAAAATTGTTTGTGCCCTCCAGTCTTCCGTTATGTTATCTGCTTATTAATGAAGTTTGTCGTTGTTGCCCATTTCAGTTCTTGTCTATGAAACAAAAACGAAGAACGGAAAGAGCATCCACTCAAAACCTTACTCTCCGATCCATGAAATTTTCTCTTGGAGGAGAAGAGGGTAATCTCAGAGGAAGTGAGCTGATGGGCTTACACTCTTTTATGATTGATCTAGCACTCACCTCCCCAGGGGCCCCATTAAGTTTAAGTTTAATAATTCTGATTAAAAGATGGTGGGAGAGTAGCAAGGAGAAACTTAATTCCCAATCTAGGGCTACTTTCCCTTCATGAATGTAAAACTTATACAACAAAACTTAAAATATTAAAAAATATTTTAATTCACGCTAAGCTGGGTTTCTGGGTTTTTGGGCCAGTTAGAAGATGGGGTATGAAAAGGTAAAGGAAAGAGTGCAGATAACAATGAAAAAAGGAAATAAAAGAGAAAAGAGCAAGGCTTCTGCCTTTTCCCTCTTCTTCCCACTCTCTCATGCATACTCGCTTAACTTTGTTCACTACAATGAAAATGTGAGCCTCTACGGAGGAGAAAGACTTCATCCTCACTCTACTTTAATTTTCTAATCATGATCAGAAATCGAATAAAACAAAACGAATGTGCTCTATTACTGACCATTTTCTAAGATGTCAAAGTCCATCCAAACCTAATGACACTTTCCTACTATGATTGAAAAATACCGCATTTTTTGTGAGTCGCCATTTATAATAGCTTGGCCTCCTGGATTATCGCAGTTTTGTCCAATGTGGAATTGGTGGGAGGTTGCTATGAACAATACAAAACATTAGGGCCTGGGAGGGTATATTTGAGATCCGGAATTGGAACAAATACGGTGCGGGATTCATGAAAATGCAAAATACATATATCTCCATGGGGAACAGGATTTGACTGCTACCCAGGAAGTGAAATTCACCAGAAGATGGGCATGGGAAGTGGAATTTTTTTTTTCATGTGTGCCAGGAATTCGGGAAATCATCACAACTCGACCATGCTTCCTGGACTGACAAATGTGGATCAAACAGGCGATTGCCTCAGTGTCTTTTTTTTTTTTTTTTAAACTCCGTATGTTTTTTGGAATTTGGGGAGGCGACGAAAACAGTACGAGATGGGGAATTCTTGTGAAAAAGAAGCGGGAATGCGGGATTGCAATCCCCTATTCCAGACCCTGATGCCAACGAAACAATACGTGTATGCAAGTTACACGGAATCTTATCTCATATTTACCTGGATATCCACTGTCAATTTCCATTGCTGGTTGCAGTTTAAAGTCTTTAACAATCTCTACAAGATCTGATCGCTGAGCATCCGTTAAAAGTTCCTCGAGGAAATCTAAATTATTGTATCCCAAAAGACAGTTCTGCCTCATACACTTGAACAGTTTCCTTGGTGTTGTGCATTTTTCCAAAGTGCCAGCCGGAATATGGTTTTCAAGCAACAATTTCAAACTTTCCAGCTGTTCTTGTTCGATTTCCTGTGAAAGTCGCTCCAAAAGCTTTTGAAAAGGGTCGAAGAAAGCTCTCAAACTTGGTCGCGAGTTTACACTGGAATAAGCTTTACTTGCAGAATGAGCTGTTTTCACTGCTGAAAACAACATCAAATAGATGCTATTAAAACATTGAAGTATTACTGAAAGTATTAATGTTAGGAGAAAGCATGTTGTTGGCCGATATTGTATAGGTCTATATCGTGATACCAGCGGAAGCAATGTTTCATACCTAAAAGAACCAGAGGGTACCCACACAATCACAATCTGTTTGTGAAACCGATTGTATTGTAATTTTATGGTAAATGTACTGCATTTACCATCTCCTTCATCTGTAGCGGTATATCTTTAAATATGCGCAAGGAGCAATGCTAAATAAACGTTGTGTTACTTTACCTACGGTAAATTGTCGCCTGTTTGCCTCAGAATTGGTATTTTGGGTAGACTACAAGTAGTCACCATTGGCGAGAGATTTTAAAGGATTCTGAGTTCGCTGTGTACTGTTCCTCTTAATAGAAGGTCTTTTAAGGGTAAACTTTCTCATTCAGTCACTCAATCATACTACGATTGGGAAAAAAACATTCTGACAGGAGATGTTGAAATACTTTTCTTTTTTTCGCAAAAATTATAAAGACTTTTGGTCCTAGTAGGCTAAGTTGAAAAAATGAGCCTACATTAGCACGAAAATACCCAAAATCAAATGTTTTAATAAAATGTCAGAAAATATCCATAACTTGCCTGAACTTTGAGTGAACTGTCGCTTACATGCGTCATAATCTTCTTTAAGGATGGTCGTTTTAAGCTTCAGCTCTCTGAGATTAAGTTTGTTCAAAACATAATCTGTAGCAAGAGAACTTTGCACCATTTTACTCAAGTGGCCAGAACAATAGACATTCCATAGGTTTTCCAGGATCTGAAGTGAATCGATTCTTAGCGTAATCACCAGGCTTCCGAGTGAAGTTCCAGTGATTTTAACATTTAGTTCAGCCATGAATTCTTGAAATTTATTAATCTCATCTGGGCCTGACGGATCATGGGTCTTCATGTATGCTTCTTCGATTAATTCCAATACGACTTTTTTTTCACAAGTACTTGTAGTAGCTGATGATACAGGAGAAGAAGTGGGGCCCTGACACCTATCTGTATGGGGCTGGGAGGTTCTGTATGTCATACTCTCACAGTCAACCCTCATGTTCATCATTACTGTTGGAGAGAGATAATGCTAATCAGAACTGAAAATACAATGACAAAAAAAAACTTTCAATAAATGATCAAGGATAATAATTTATAGCTTTTAAGAACATGTCTGTAGATATGCATAGATGTTGGAAGCTGCAGCAAAAACCAGCTTATTTGGAAAGCCTTTTCTAACTATATAAATGTAACAAGCACCTGCTTTAAAGTTTGCATGCGTGAGATTAACCAAAACGTTGTTAATGAGTGAAGACTGCAGCAAGAGTCACGTCAAGAGTTTCTACAGGGCAATGCACTCAAGCAGAATTTAACAGTGAGATGCATTTTAGTGAGATACAAACGGGATTATTGTTGAGTACATGTATATGATTACTTCCGCAATACGTAAAACTTACCTCAGCTAACACCGTTATTACGTTGTTACGGTCCATCATCGGCGGTGTCATTATTTTTCATTGTTAGTAGCTGTTAGGCAGATTACCCATTCCACAGTTCGGTGATTTTCGTAGCAGCTGAATTTTGTTTGTTACTACGTTGCTACGACAACTTTCTCTGCTCGTGGAAATCTTTCATTAACCGACCCTTCTCCACTCGCGTAGATTTTTCGTTATTACGGGTCCTTCTCTACTCGCGGACAGTTTTCGTTATTTCATTATTACGGGCAACTTCTCTGCTCGTGGAAATTATTCGTTATTCCGTTATTACGGGCCCTTCTCTACTCGAGGACAATTTTCGTTATTACATTATTACGGGCAACCTTTCTGTTTTTGTGAAAAATTTTCATTATAACGTTATTACGAACGCTTCTCGTTATTGTCGTTATTACATTATTACGGCAACTTCCTGTGCTTAATGGACATTTCCCGTTATGACATTACTACGGAAACTTTCTCTAGCTAGTGGAAGCATTTTTCACGCTGGGTATGATATTTAAGACTTGGGCCAAATTAGGCAGCAGATGCCAAATTAGGCAGCAGATCTTTATTATAGGCAGCGGAATAAAGCCAATCAGTGAATTTCCATTTTAACTAACTGAACTTTCCTTTGTTCGCTATTGCAGCAAGATTATTTCTACCCCTAAGAGGAACAACGAGGGAAAGGGGGAAAGGAGAAAGCAAGGAAGTTATCAAACAAAAACAAGGGGCAAAAACTATTACGCTATTACGAAGTAATAAGGAAAAAAAAGGACATGCACATCCTAGTATCCTTATTTGGTAAGCCCATTTTTTAATTATTTTTTTGCTTGCTGCAGCTTCCAACATCTATGCAAATCTACAAACATTTTTTACTGTTGATTTCAAAGTCCTTTGTTTGTGCCAAAAGAGACTGGTGACACCAACATTGGGAAAGCTGGAGAGAGAACGACTCAGTTCATCATGTGTTTTCTGAAAGTGTTACAACAATAATAATTTTTATTACAGTAGTAACTGGGATTGTAGACAGTCGCCATATGGTTATTGGTCTCAGTCTTTCTAGAGGCCTCATAATAAAGCATTCTTATTTTTCACATAGTTTTTATGTAAGCCAATTTTTCATGCAGTTGCATTAAAAATAGCAATCTACAGATGTAATAGATTAATTAATAAAGTGGTTGTATCTCAAAAGAGACTATCTATACATAGTGGGTTCTATAGATAAATTAACCCAAACAAAGTTCTTTTAAGACCTCGAATTGTAATCATTGTAGTAGTAATGGAATTTATGCTGTTAGCAAGAGAGAAGTTTCCTTTACAGATCACGTTCTACCCGTTACCACAGGAGGTCACTGTTTCATTAGGCATTTAAAACTAAGCCAAACCCCTTTAATTTCCCCCAACTAAAGTGATTTGCTGGTTTTGCACAGTGCATAACACACTTTGCATAACAAGAGGGTCGCTGTGAAAAAGAGTGTCTGCATTAAAATCATCATAACAAATACATGAAGAGAAACATGAATGGAATTTTAGACAATGTTTTTTTTTCTAGCTGAGATGGTGCATTAGGGAAATTATGTGCAACGTGTGTGGCTGAGTTCAACTTCCTCACCAATTCAAGGCCTTCAATGAAGGATGTTAAAGGGGCCGTGTCACGGCAGTCCAGTTTATTCTGTTTAATTTTGCCAATTACTCGCCCTCAATCGCTGTGGAACTTAAAGTAAGCAAAGAAATTACATGTAAATGACAAAATCAGAGATCCATGACAAACAAATATGTCTCCTGAGCATTATTTTGGAAGTTGCAAGCAGCAGAGATCAACTTTGAAAAACTGTTAGGCTGAACAGTTTTCAAAAACCCTAATTTCCATCCGTTTCAATCTTCTTCAACTTTGCCCATCCGTGGCATCTGTTGTTTCTGTTATGTTATTTTAACCTTCCTTTAAAGTTTTAAGCGGTTATTTTTAAGTTTCTCTTAATTTAACGGGCATTTTGTAATGTCCTAACTTGGCTGAATTTCGTGACACAGCTCCTTTAACTTCGTGCTGAATCACTTTAAATGGCAGTTAAGCGCCATCTTTATCTCAGTGAGTCCTAATTGTGATATCGGGGTGTATTTAATTCCATAAAACCCTGATCTTCAATGCTTCCACCTGCCATTTTGAAACAGGCCCTAGTCCTTGCTCAAACATTGGAGGAAATGCAGGTGATGTGCACTTATCTGCAGCTCTATCGCAAAAAAAAGTATGGTTACCCTCATTTTTTTTTATTTCATGATGTTAATAACAACAGAGCTTTCTCTGGATGTCAGAAAAGTTGGCAATCTATGTTCAGTTTTTTGGCATTTTTACAAATTAAAATAAATTGCTATACCAAGTCAAAAAGCACTTAGTTCTTTGTTTTAGTTTGGCACATTCCTTTTCTTATTCTTTTCAGTTATCGCAATTCATATTCTGTTAGATCTCTCCGCATAATCTTCTTTGATCAGTTTCATAATTTATTTAGGATCATTTCGCTTTACAGTTCACAGCAACATCATCTCATTTTCGTTCAGTTAACAATACCGTACCTTTTTCTGTTCAACTTTGTTCAAGTCACACAATGTTTGCGAGTATTTTCGCTTAGTTTGTTTCCTTTCTTGTATTTTTCGTCGTTTCATAGCTGTCTTCTGTATGTATTCCTTAGTAATAAGTAATTTTGTGGTGTTCTAGCAACCGTAATCGTAATCAATAAAATCCTATTAAAGGTGCGTACTTGGAAACTGTGGGACTAAGAGAAACTTTTAGGGAAAATGTTCATTTGACCAGATTGTTTCAAAAATTAAAGATACATGTAGGTTTGTTACTACAGCGAAACCTCAATATAATGAAGGGCCAAGGGACTGCCAAAATCTTAGCAGTACAGTAGTTCTTCCAGCCCTATATTTTCATTGCCAACCTAAATAAGCAGTAGCTTCTTTTGTTTTTAGGGCTAGGGGTATTTTTTGTGTTGAATCATCTGTTGCTTTGTTCTCCAATCACAGATCATGTCTGGAGAGCTACTGACCTTCTCCAAAATCTGTTCGCTATAACGCGGTTTCGTTAAATCAAAATTATTTTCCATATATTTTACTACTACTGGGACAAAAAGTATCGTTCATTATACCGAGGACTTCGTTATATGGAGGTTTGTTATATCCAGGCTAGGTTCCACAATATTAAAACCCTTTTCATATCTAAAGGACTAAAATATCCTTCCATGTGAAAAAAGAGAAAAAGATGACATTCTCTTCGGGCAACCATAATGTCATTAAGATTGTCAATTAACTTTCGTAAAGTTCAGCTGTATTAAATCTATATAAAATAGAAGATCACTTGCCGAGGTCTATTAAAATAATGTAAGTTATGTACTAGCAGTTTAATAAATTATATAGTTATCGAGTACCGGCTCTTATTTTTTTCCCAAGCTTGTTTTCACTATAGTAAAAACAGAGTTCCAGATTCCGCTCGAAAAACTGGATCGTTGGAGACACAAGCACTTGAATTAAGAACTAAACGTAAATTATAATGCGGATGTGGGAATGAGCACTGTAAATAATTTAATATTGGTTTTTCTTCTGCCATACAGCTCTGATAACCTGGTTTTCACGACAACATTATTAAAGATGGAGGCATAAATCAGAATCAGAAGAAATACGATGTTCTGATTTGTGCAACTCCAATTCTGTTGAGCTTACATGACTTTGCTTAATATGACTCTTTAATTTATTTCATTTTAACATGGTGATAAGGGACTTGTCAGAAATTAGCAGGGGGGGAGGGGAGTGGAAACAGAGGGAGGGTCACAACTTTTTGAGACTCAGGAAAGGGAGGGGTCATGAAAAATGGGCCGTTACAGGGGGGAGGGTCACGTAAATATATGCCCGTGATCATGTAGAGGTTCACCCACAGAAGAAAAAGAAAGTTCTTTATTTGGTAAAAAAAATAAAAAATAAAAAGATCAACGGAACATTATGGATATAAACTGTGAAGTACTATTGCAAGAATTTAACAAACATCTACTTTTCATTTATAACAATGCTATTGAGTCTTATTACAATTATGAATAATGTTGTTGTTAATGTTATTAGAGTTTTGGCTACCCTTTTCACCACTGTCTTCAGTATCACCATCAATGCTGCCGTGAGCATCTTGATCATCATCATTGTATTTTATTTATTTTACTTTATTTTATTAGCTTCGCACACAATCACTTTCATCATCATCATGATTTTCATTTCAGTTGAAGCGTAGATATTGCTCGATAATTTCCTGTTATTCATTGGTGAACAACCCTTCTCAAAGGCATATTGGATATATGGCCTTTGCGTTTTGAGGAGCCCACTTATTCCTCCATAATGAAGAGATAATGGGCCAATAGGTTCTGTAACATCATGCGACTCTTGCTGAGGTGCATTGGTTTCAATAACTCTTTTGTAGTCCGCTTCCATTCTTTTTGCCCTAGCTTTTTTTGCTTTCCTTATATTTTGTCTTTGTTTCCTTTTTTACTTTTTGGCTTGGAATACTGCACCTTAAAGAGCCTGGAACATTTTTCTTTCAATTCTGTAAGGTGGGGAGGGTCATGATATTTTAGGCCAAACTCAAGGGGAGGGTTAGCAAATTTCACTCCCATTGCAGGGATGGGTCACCTAATTTGCGAACCCGCCAAATTTAAAATTCCCACCCCCCTCCCCCCCCCCCCTGCTAATTTCTGACAAGTCCCTAAAAACAATTCTCTTACAACTCTGACCCTGGTGCTAGTGAAAACAACCCTTTAGAGAGTGCAGGAAACCATCTTCTGGTTGCTAATTAGACTTCCAATTTAACATAAGAAATCAAACATACAATCATACAATTCACTAGGACATACCTGCATACAACATTTGTTTTATTTCCACTGTGTTGACATTGATTTGGCTGATTTGGCTGGTATCACCTTTGATTTGGCTGGTATCATCTTTGATGTGGCTAGTATCATCTTTGATATGGCTGGTATCATCTTTGATGTGGCTAGTATCATCCTTGATATGGCTCGTTTCACCTTTGATTTGACTAGTATCACCTTTGATTTGGCTGGTATCGTCTTTGATGTGGCTAGTATCACCTTTGATTTGGCTGGTTTCATCTTTGATGTGGCTGGTTTCATCTTTGAGTTCTTTTAATGCTTTCTTGTGTTCCATGTCATTTATGAACCACTGATCCAACTCCTTCACATGTCTTTCACTATCCAGGGTAAGGGGATCTTTTAAAAACTTATCAACTGCTGATTGCCATTCACTTCCCTTTGAAAGCCACTGTGCAATTCTGATTATCGCATCTCTTATGTTTGCCCACAACGACAGAAATTGATCATTCCGTATTTCCATGTTTTCTCTGTCATGACAGATAAAATTTCGGTAGCATCTTATCCGTGCTATATCTGCTGATAATGAAGTGTCAGAGTCATCAGGTAGATCAACCCATTTGCCAGTGGGCGTAGGAAGATTGCAGATTGTCTTAAGCAATTTAAAAAGCATGGTTATGTCAAAATCAACAGATCTGCCACACTTTCCAGGTGATGGGTAGAGACACTGACGTTCACGTCTGTTAATCCAAGAAAGTTTACTGATAATTGCAGGGTTGGTGAGGCAATAGGGAAGAGCACTTGGTGGATAAATAGAGTCAAAGACATCCCTCAAAAGGGTAGTTCCTCCAACAACTATAAGTCGGGCGAGCCTCTGATAGTTATCTTTTCCACTTGAAGGGGCTAATGCCTCACCTGCACTCGGTGAAGAAGTAGCCATTCTAAAGCAGTTACAGTGTTGACCACTCCAAAAAGGAAGTTAGATTTAAAACAATTTTACGTTATGCATTTTGCACACTTCAGTGTTGCCTTTATGCATAGAGAATTTGCAATACCAGTTTCAAACCTGAAAAAAGAGAATGCTTGATTATGATCAAAACACAAAATTAAATTAGCCAAAAAAAAAAAGATTATAACTACCTGCAGAGACATCATGCAGATAACTGGTATTTGCTCACTGCATCTGAGCACACAATTTTCAAAATAGCCTAGCAGCTGGAAAGAATTTACTCACACCCCTGTAAACTGCGACTTATGAGCCCTTTCATAAGGGGTTTTAAGAGGGCTTACAAACAGAGGAGCTATTCCAAGGGCGTTTAAAACAGGAAAAGAAAAAGTGCTTGAGAAGAAGCTACAGCAGTGTTGATAAAACTATGCTTGGTGGCTTATAAGGGGGTGGGAGGCTTGTAAGTCCCAAGTGCTGAGATCTCAAAGTCACAGAGGTAACTTGGGACAAAAAAGGCCCCAGGTGACTTCTTCGCTTCAGATTTTTCAAGTTGCCTAAGTTTACATCGAAAAAAGTGGAAAGGTAACATTAAATTACCCTTAAGCTGACAAACATATTTGACTCAATGTCCAAAATGAATTAGTAATTTATGAAGATTTATTTATAGGTTATAAAGGATTGATGAAGTACTTAATAATGAAGAATTGCGTCATAAAATATAATAATAGTTGATTATCTCTTTTTGTTACCTGTTCATGAATATCAAAGATTTTCCATCCATGTATGTCTAAACTGTGCTCTTAAGCCTAAATGACTTTTCTGCCATTAACATCTTTTTCACCCACAAATTTCACTAATTTGCTCTCCTTCTATATTTGTTTTTAAAAAAAATTTAAAGAATTATCTCACTGATAGCCGATCTGTCGTTTAATTTTCTGATCTTGCTCATTCTGCACTCAGCCATGAATTTAGTTCACTAGGTAGTTGAAGGAAGCCTATTGATATAAGCTTCAAGCTTCGTTAGGTTTTCTGGTCACATTAATTTTATATTTTAATTAACAACTTTTGTTAATGTTGTATAAGGTTTTGTGAGTGACTAGATAAAAAAATAAAAAAATCTGATTAAAGAATTAGCATGAGAAAATTAAAAAATGGCTACTTTTGTTTTATGGCTAACCCTTTCCAGAGAGCTCAACCTTTATTCTCCCTTTAAAAAATGAGCACAGCGCTTTATACATAATACATAAATGAGAGTGTAACTAAGTAAAGAATGACGGAGGTTTTGTGACCAGGGGAAAAGTGCGTCAATATACTGACTCTATCAGACTACTTCATACTTCCACACCTCTGAGAAGTAAGGAACTAAGTAAAGAATGACAGAGATTTTGTGACCAGGGGGAACGTGTGACATTATCCTGACTTTGTCAGACTTTTCCACACTTCCACACCTCTGAGAAGTGTAGAACTAAGTAAAGAATGACAAGGGGTTCGTGACCAAGGGAAATGTGTGACATTATCCTGACTTTGTCAGACTTCTCCGCACTTCCACACCTCTGAGAAGTGTAGAGCTACGTAAAGAATGACAGAGATTTTGTGACCAGGGGGAACGTGTGACATTATCCTTACTTTGTCAGACTTTTCCACACTTCCACACCTCTGAGAAGTGTAGAACTAAGTAAAGAATGACAAGGGGTTCGTGACCAAGGGAAATCTGTGACATTATCCTGACTTTGTCAGACTTCTCCGCACTTCCACACCTCTGAGAAGTGTAGAACTAAGTAGAGAATGACAGAGACTTTGTGACCAGGGGGAAAGTGTGACATTATCCTTACTTTGTCAGACTTTTCCACACTTCCACACCTCTGAGAAGTGCAGAACTAAGTAAAGAATGAAAGAGGTTTTGTGACCAGGGGGAAAGTGTGACATTATCCTGACTTTGCCAGACTTCTCCACACTTCCACACCTCTGAGAAGTGTAGAACTAAGTAAAGAATGACAGGGGGTTCATGACCAGGGGAAAAGTGTGACATTATCCTTACTTTGTCAGACTTTTCCACACTTCCACACCTCTGAGAAGTGTAGAACTAAGTAAAGAATGAGTAGGCGTTCGTCACTACGGGAAAAGTGTGACATTATCCTGACTTTGTCAGACTTTTCCACACTTCTACACCTCTGAGAAGTGTGGAACTTGGGATGAGAAAGGAAAGTAGGGATATTTCACACTTCCACACCTCAGAGAAGTGTAGAACTAAGGATGAAAAAGGAAAGTAGGGATCTTGTGGCCAGTGCTGGACATTATGTGAAACCTTAGCAACCTCTTTTACTTGGTTTGTTCTTGCTTGCAGTGTGTTTATTTTTCCTATCTGCTGCGATTTAAGTGATATCTCCTTTGTCCTAGAGTTTCCATTACTTAAGAAAGGACAAAGCTAAACACTCGCAATATGAAATTCCAGGTTAAAATCTCCTCACCGCAAAAATTCCACAACAGAATCCAACTGTAAAGGTTTAACATTCATTTTAATGCCCTAGCTGAGCAATGTCCAGCATTTGTGCACTTTGTCAGACTTTTCCACAATTCCACACCTCTGACAAATGTAGAACTGTAAAGTAAAGAATGACAAAGGGTGTGTGACCATGGGAAAAGTGTAACATTATCCTTACTTTGTCAGACTATTCCACACTTCTGAAAATGAAAAAGGGTTCATGACTACGGCAAAAGTGTGACATTATCCTTAATTTGTCAGACTACTGACACACTTCCATACCTCTGAGAAGTGTGGAACTAAGTAAAGAATGACAAGGGGTTCGTGACTGGGGAAAAGTGCTGTACTGTAGCCAAGAGATGACCATTAAAGAAAAGCTTGTTAAGCTGTTACTGAAGTTTAGCCTAGCAAGCACAGCAGTTTGCACAAAGTGCAAAACGAGCATGAGGCACGAGATGAGGGGAGAAGAAAAAATAAAGCACCTTTAACCAGTCCATTGTTCTGGGTCTTCCCTCCACCTACGCCCACAAATATAATTGCCAAATGGCGGTAATATGATGTCAAAAGGCCCAATCAAAACATGATCCATTACTCGAAAATAGTCACCTCTCTGGCTACCAAAACCCCGGACAGCAGCATAAACAAAAGGAAATAACAACTACAAGGGCATGAATCACCTTCAAAAATGTAACATGCAGGGTAGCAAAAATAAGACTTGCTCAGTCTAAGTTTAGTCTATGTCCAAACACAGTGGTGAGAAAATAAAGATGGAAAAAAGTTGTTCAAATACATTCCAAGGTCACATTTCACATTATCAGCTTATGAGTGGTGTTTGGCCTGTCAACACTAAATGTCAAAACGTTGGTAAATTAGGCTTTTCCCAAACCCAGCTAGAAGCAATCCAAAAACACTTTCCCTCTTAAACAATAAATTTAAACATTTCTTTTGTTTTTCCTTCGTTTCTGGGACATTTGGGAATACACAAAAAGCTTCTCGAACAGAGCTAACATCATTAAAAGAACATGACTGATGAACATGCCAGAATCTTGCCAGAACAACGGGTCATCAGTTAACCAACTGGAATGCGACATTCATGTAGTGAACGTGGGAAGTACCAGAAAAATGGACTGGTAACAGGCACTTTATTTTTTCTCCTCCCCTCATCTTTCATGATTTGCAATTGTCTCATGCTTTGCACAAAATGCCACATTCGCCTCACTTGGCTCGTAAAGCAGTTGTTATGCAGGCTACTGACGTTTACTGGCCTGTCATGCAGCTGGCCTACCATTCCCCCTTTATGCCATAACATTTACTCTTTCTAGGCAATTGTTTGTTGGGCAACTCTCAATAACAACATGCTTGCCCAATTGGGCCGCTCCACTAAGCCTGGGTTATCCTGTGCAGTACTTTGTCGTGTCCACTAGGTCAATGTTTAATTCCCCACTTTGTCCCTCGATTCAGTTCACACTAGCTGAAGCATGTTTATTGGGGCATTATTGTGAATATGTTCCCTACTGTACATTAATGTGGCAGCAACTGCCAGCTAGAAGTGGTAGTACTGCCCCCCACCCCTGGATGAGGAACCATGGAATTCTTCAGTGGTAAGTTTTAAAACTTTCTTGAGGGGTAGAGAAGATAAATATAGAATTCTTCAGGGGTGAAGCTTTAATTTCCACAAAATTCTTCAGGGGGTAGACCCATATTCTTCAGGAGAAAAAACAATATTTTATAGAGGTCAACTCAATGAATGCAATTTTTTTTAACCTTCAGAGGTGAGAAGAAAGGTAAGTCCTCATCCAAGGGGGGACCTCTACGGTCACCTGTGTCACTGCTAAAACAATTGAGACTTTTGCTTCTTTATATAACTCATGTTAACCGCCGATTCCATTACCTCAAACCCTTCGAGAATGCCGGGGGGCGGGGGGGGGGGGGGGGGGGGAGTTTAGGCCAAAAATTAAATTTATTGGGACAATTTTCTTCTTGAAAATTGGAATTTTGTTGGGTAAATATTTCAGAAAGCAGACTAACAGTTAAAAATCTGTTTATATGACAGCAAAATATCACCCCTCCTCTCAATAAAAATGCCATCAATTTTTCTCTTACCCCCACCCCCGATGGTCCCTGTTCATTATCATTTACAAGGGGGAGGAATGTTTTTTGACAAGGCTAAAAAATAGACATTTTTGAACACATTTTTTTCTTAGCAGCACTCTGATTTCGATCAAAATTGAAGCAGGATGTAAATATTTCACCTTAATGTGAACCATTTCATGCTTAAAAATCCACGGACACTCGATACATTTTTGCTTGCCAATTAATTGAAAATGTATACCTGAGACAAAATATTAAAATTTGCAACTTTTCTTCACTGCTATCTTTCTTTTAAATAATGTCATTGGGGAGATGTTAAGTGAGAACGTTCGATGGTTCCTATAGATTGAATTCCTTTACGTTTTACAGTCAGTTATTGAGCAGATCAATGATTTTTGGTTTACAAAAACAGGCATCGCGTGGTTGGCGGTTAATTTATGCAAATTACTACCTGTGATATGACTTGGGAGGAAAATCTAATTCGGTGTTTTCCCGCAGCATAATTAATCGCTTTGATGGAATTATTAAGAGATAACTGACACATAACATTACCATTAACAAAGCAATCAATGCAAGAAACATTTCAGAGCCAAGTCAAATCACACTCAAGGCACGGTTTGTTTAGGTCTCATCCACCATGTAGTAATGCATGTCGTCACATTCAAATCCCTTCCCTTATCTTCAGTGCATATCCATAAAGTTTCCTTTCACACTGACACCCTGTCAAATTACTGCAGCTGCTTGGTTAGAAACATATTTTTCCTTACTGTGAATGAAAATGGTACTCTGTTGGATTCTCTTACATGTCCAACACACTGTCTTCAAGGTAATGTATCTTAGTCACACAATGTGTCACATCACAAGTGCTGCATAATTCTTTCCTCTATATAAATATAAAGAGAAAGGAAAAACCCGGTTGACATTATGCTCAATAAAGATTGCATGAATTCTTTTGTCTTTCACCTTGCATCAAATTGAAGTGCCGCCAAAAAATTCTGGCTCGGACTTCAGTTTTGTCGTCTCCTTCAGGACCTTCAGCTGCATTAATACTTCTCAAGTACACTGATGAACAGTGGAAATTCTATTAACAATAATTAATTCACCTTGTTCTGTATAGAAGCAAGGCATCTTTAGGAATTCAGCAATTCAGTCCCGGGGGTCCTCAACAAAGTTTTATACAGTAAGGCTCCGCCCGCAGGTCTAACCCCTTACCCTTTTATATACATGTACCATTTTTGAAAGAAAAGGTACCCCTTTGGTATACCTTCTATTGGCAATGGTACCCCTTTCACATGCCTAGTTTAGAACTTTGCATCCCTCTTAACTGCTGTCAATGCACTGTCTTTTTAATCAAAATATGAATAAGTCACAAAACCAGACTGTTTTAGCCCTTTTCACAGCCACGTAATGCATCTGAAAGCCGTTTTTGGGCTATTTTACCAACCAAAATGACACTCCCTACCTTTTCATATACTTCAAAGAGTGAAATTCCAACCCTCTCATATACTTGAAGTCTGAAAATGGTACCCCCTTTCAGGTGGAGCCAAGGCTGCTACCTAAGAAAATTTTTTGGGAGCCCTCTGGGCTCCTAAAATAAAAAATTAGTAGCCCGAGCCACTTTTCTAGGAGCCAGCGAGTAGCGAAAAAACCATTTATTCCTCTTCTTTGGGCTAGTTTTTGGCTAAGTAGCGTAAGAATGGCTGAAATAGGTTTTGCAACAAAAAAGGCATATTTTTAGACTAATCTGATGTAATTAAACTGCTTCTTGTTTGTCACTCATGCGCAAAAGCCAAAATTTGGACCCTTTTTTGCGAATCTATTTCGATCTTTCTCTCTTGCTCTCTTTTTTTCCTTTGCCTTTCTTGTTTATTAGCAGTCTTGTTGCCCACTTTATCATCCTTCTTTTGCATGGAATTGTGGCTGGCTGACTTTTTAGGAAAGGGGCAAATTTAGTCTTTAAAGAGTAGTATGTAAAGAGCAAAATTGGCAGTGGATTTTTCCCCAAATTGTTACCTTGTTTGTGAGTGTAACTCTGACAGGATTGGTCAGAATATCCAAAACGAGGTATTGCTGGAAAGATCTATCTTTGAAGAAGTTAATGTTTATCAATTTATACCCTGCAAGCAGAGGCCCTTGATCTTCCTAGATAAGTCGGAAGGCTTAAGGAGCGTTGCGCAACAAGAAAAAAACCGTAACAATACTCTAGCCTCAAACAAATCGAGTTTCGAGAAATCAATTATTTCTTGAGAAACATAACAGCGACCATTCGCACACATAGCAAATGCCACCGACCAACAGCACTTTCGTGTACCATTTAAACAAAGTTAAGTTTAAGTTTTTAGGTGATAAAAAAGGACCAACGAAAGGTTTTTACCTGGAAGTTTGGAAAATCGATTAAGTATTTTTGTATCACATTTATCTTTTGAACTATCACAACTGTTTTCACATTTTTTAAGGTTTGTATTTACGTGCGTACACGTGATGCCGCAATTAACAAGAGATTGAAATATGGTCTTGAATAGCTGCTGTGAATCCTTTTCAGAGACTGGAATATTCTTGTGAGCCTTTCAAAAGTTACCGCAAAAAATAGGGAGGCATAGATAATGCTAAATAAATGGTAAAAGTAACCTCTAAGACAGTGAACAATTCGTGTTTGAAGCAAGATAGAAAACGCTACAAACTTGTAACAGTTTAACAATAGCATACCGATATCATGTGTAATTTGAAACCAGCTTGCTTTTCCACGGATCGCAACTAAATTTTATCAGTTTTTACTTCATGCAGTAGCGACCTTAGGTAATGTTTCTAATCCTGAAGGAAAAGTCATGATTTTATTATTGAAGGTTTTCCTTAGACTGTTAAATTCATTCAACGCTATTTTCAGACAAGAAACTTCAACTGCTCTGCAGCGGAAGTCACAGAAGCAAATTTCAAGACATAGTGCTGTTTTTTTACCTTTTATTGGCAGAAATATTTTTTTGCCTGTGGCTGACGATCAAACGTTTTCTGTTGTCATTTCAAAAGTGCAGAATAAGCAGGGAATTTTTTTGTTTGTTGACTGGAAGATAGTCTGAGAATCATGAGTTTAAGGCGCCCGTTCGGGCTCCCTGTTTGAGATTTTGGTCGCCCGAGGGTAAATAGTAGGAGCCTCAGGCTCCCGGGGTCCCTTTAGGTAGCAGCCTTGGGTGGAGCCTCCCAATATAAGCCAGTACCCCCTGGGATTTAAGACAGCGTTAAATTTCGATCAACAATAATTATGTCCAATATGTCCAATATAATTAAGCAGAATTGAAATGAGCTTAACTAAACAAATCGTTAGCATCTCAGAATTGTTTCGTGCTCCCTAAATTCAGGTTAAGAATAAAGCTTGTAGGTTACTTGAGGAATGACTTATAATTGGACAGTGGTCATCAGAAATATCTGTTTTGCAAGCGAAGCATAATAGTGCCAAGTCTCCTTTTGCAAAAATTGTTGATGCGCCGCAATCTCTTGAGCCAGGGATTTAGCAAAACCCAATTCCCCTTATAGGACCGTTTCACAGTCATACAGTAGATACCAAGCATAAAATGATGAAAAGAGTACACCATATTGTGTGACTGGCCCCCTGCGTCAAACTTTCAAAGTTGGAATAAAAAAATGTAAATATGTGCCAATAAATAAGCATCTCCCACTAGTCTCCCACCTTGCATGACACAAAACACGAAAGTGCCGCCAAAAATCAGACTCAGACTTCAGTTTCGTCGACTGCAGAGGTAATTCAATTTCGCCTTGCAGACTTGTTCTCTGTAGGAGCAAGGCCTTCACACAAATTCAGGAAGTCAAGTCAGCTTTGAAACTTTTTGATCAGCACGCTGTCCAACCAAACAGATCAAATGGCACTTTCTTTCTAAATCTACATAGGATTAGGTACATTGTTTTTCTGATTTGATAAAACTTACACGAATTCATGAAGATTCTAATATTTATGTGGAGGAAAGAAGAATTATAAAATCAGTGCAGCACTTGTGACGTGACACATTGCGTGACTAAGATATAATTATTACCCCAAAGACAGTGTCAGTGTGTTGGACATGTAAGAGAACCCAACAGTATCATTTTCATGCAGAGTAAGGAAAGATATGTTTCTGCCCATCATAAGCAGCTGCAGTAATTTGACAGGGTGTCAGTGTGAAAGGAAACTTTATGGATATGCACTGAAGATAAGGGAAGGGATTTGAATGTGACGACATGGTGGATGAGACCTAAACAAACCGTGACTTGTGTGTGATTTGACTTGGCTCTGAAATGTTTCTCACATTGATTGCTTCGTTAATGGTATGTTATGTGGCAGTTATTATCTATTATTATTCATTCAAAATATTTCCCTAATTCTGATTGGCTAAAAGCACACACATAATTCACCATAACCAGTTACTGATGACCAAATTTGGAAGAATTTTGTGTTTATTATAACGAGGAAATGATGTCAAAAATGCAACCTTCTACTGGTTAATGCGCCGTTAACCAAGAAGACCTGGGGACGAGATTGAGTTCTTTTCGTTGTAAAAACTAAAATGGCCAACACTCGTTTCAAGAGTAAGAACTACAGAACTAGGCGAAATAATGGGAAAAAACATAGCAAAAACAGCAAGAAGACAACTCGGAGCGCGACATCTGCTATTTGGAGAATATTTGAGGAGCTGGACAAACCTAAATGTAAACTATCGAAGATAAACTTAACATCAATGCAGGTAAGCTTGTTTTAGCTATGTTTTTAAACTAGGAATTATTTTGAAAGAATAATGAAACAATTATTGAATTCGGCTTTCATATCATATGAAGAATTATGGAGATCGAGGAGGGTGTTATCCGCCTCAGCCTACGGCCTCGATGGATAACAACCTCCTCGATCTCCACAATTCTTCATAAGATACTCAGCCTCATTCATTAATTGTTAATTAATACTTATCCCATCAAAGCGGTTTATTTTGCTGGAAAACGTCAAATTAGATTTTCCTGCCAAGTTACATCACAGGTAGTAATTTGCATAAATTAACCACCAACCACACAATGCCTGTTTTTGTAAACCAAAAATCATTAATCTGCTCGATAACTGACCGCAAAACGTAAAGGAATGCAATTTATAAGAACCATCCGACGTTCTTGCTAAACATCGCCCCAATGACATTATTTAAAAGAAAAATAGCAACGAAGAAAAGTTGCGAAAATTTACTATTTGGTCTTGGGTATACAATTATTTTATTTGATTGGCATGCAAAAATGTGTTGAGTGCTCGCGGATTTTTAAGTATGAAACGGTTCACAAAGGGTGAAATATTTACATCCTGTTTCAATTTTGATCTAAATCAGAGTGCTAGTAAGAAAAAAATGTGTTCAACAAATATGTCTGTTTTTTACAATTGCCAAAAAACATTTCCCTCCTTGTAAATGACAATGAACAGGGGCTGTCGGGGGGGGGCTTAAAGAAATATTGATAACATTTTTATTGAGAGGAAGGATGATATTTTGCTATCATGTAAACAGATTTTTAACTGTTAGTCTGCTTTCTGGGAGAAAATTGTCCCAAAAAATGAAATTTTTGGCCCAAACTTACCCCCTGATGCCCAGAGCAGGTTTTTGTTAGAAGTCAAACAAATGCCACAGTCAGTAGTTTCACCTGAAGTACTAACTACACACAAAGTATGAGGGAAGGGTTTATTTGACCATTTCCACTTTTGCTCAATCCTTAGCGACAGTCGTTCTTAATTAAGAACTCGTAAGAACAATGGATTTCTAAGTTTCAAATAAGTGTATGTGAAATTACTTAAGCTTACCTTTTGAGTCAAAATTTTGAAGTTCTGATCTCATATTCGTTGACCAGCTAAAGCGAAATCATTCCCTCGCTCTGCTTAGGCAGGAAATCGATTCGAAGACATTTTGAGATTTCGTTAAAGTGATGCAGATGATTCCAAATTCGTGGAATCAACGCATACAGCTCCATTCCTCGATCCTCCGAGAGGGTTGAACACGGTTCGAAATGCATGCTGGGGCGCTTTCCACTCAAGTCAGCCGCGTAAATGTTTTTTTTTTCTTTACTACATTTTATTCAGTTTGAGTTAATATAGTACAGACTACCATATCAGCTACGCTGTAAACTCGTCGTGTTAAAATAAAAGATGTTGTTGTTGCTGTTGACGTTGTTTCGCTCGTCCACCCCAAATAAAGTTCAAACACGAAACTATCTCTTTGAGGGCATGCGCCGTATGGGAGTAGTTGATTTACTTTATAATAAAATTTAAGCTTTTACTTACCTTGAGTCCCCGCTGTTGATGACATTTTCCTGAAATTCACTCTCTTAGTTCATCCAGAGGTTGTAAACTTAAGTGAAAATCTTTTAAAAAAAAATTACTACAGCTATCAATATAAAACTTTTGTACTTCGAGTAACTTATTGTTTTCTGACAAGCCGCTGATTGGTCCACAACCAACTGTTTCGGAATGTATTGTTATTTTCCTGTAATCCGATTGGTCAACTTCGCCTGGGTGGCCCCAGTTACAGCCTGCGTAGCAGGCGCTTGGGGAAGTAGTTGGCGCAAGAAAGAACGGGCGCGCGAGAGGGTGACGCCCCTGCTACGCAGGCTACGGTTACATTAGTCGCACTGTAACTGTCCGAACGTGATGCCCAAGATCGAACAACGCAATCAAAACACTAAACTATCCCTACCTCACGAATACGATAAGCTGGCGTTTTCGAAAACCTGCGTTTTGACGCCGTTTACGTGTGGAGAGAAAGGCTAATAGAGAAACGTTAAAAAAAATTCCCTTCTCAAAAATACCTGAATACGTGTGGACGGGGCCCGAATCAGAGCTTGCGATTTCGTTAAACTTATCAATGCACCATTTTGTCGTGTTGCAGATACTCTCCTGTAGCAATTTTTCCCCTATTGTTAACTGTGGTAAATTCCTTTCATTTGGGAAGACGTGTTGATGCTAAACTTGTGTCGGCTTCAGTTGCACAATGTATTTCAATAACTATATCTGACCAAGCTTTGTTATTGGTTTGACATTTATCAATCAACACGTTTTAGAAAGAGAAATGCACTATTTAGCAATCCTGCTTAAATAAAATACTCCACCGGAGATTTTTTTGAGGCAGTCAAAAAACTCACAGCACGTGTTAAATCACTGGCCAACAAGTGATAAGGCACTATTGTTCTTCTTTAAAACATTACATCAATCGATGGTCTGGATACCTTGGTCCCACAGTTTTTCTTGAACGTTTTCTTCGCAAAAGAAAAACGTCTGGGATCAGGGTATAGTTTAGAAGATTTTCCAATCAACTTTACGATATTTCCAATGAAAATCACATTCACTTGATAGTTCCAACACTGCCTGACATGATTTCACCCGGTATTCTAGTATTACAAATTCATCACTTTCTTTATTAAAAGTTACCTACCATATTACAGCAAGAAACTAAGAAATATTTGGCCCTAAAACAGGTAAAATTCTTTACAATAACAACTAACGCAAGCGCTAAGTCCAGTTTGACTGGACAAACTGAAAAACTCTTCAATTCCACAACATTATCTATCCCACTGGCGGAAAGGAGAATTTTTAGTTTTCCAACTTTACTTTTTTCTTGTATTAAAATACCTCCTTGCTAGCAGACAACATTGTATAACTGTTTGGAAAACATCCCTACAATATTCAACGGTTTATTGTCAGTTCGTCTGAAATAACTCACCTACTTTTTTGTCCGCGTTTCTGACAAGGCCCGTTTTTCCTAATATGACTCAGAAAAAGTTCCTTTCGAAAACCCGAGTAATCAATGCAGCATAAATGCACTTGCGTTTTCAGTCATTCAACTATGAAATGGTACCTCCACAAATTGTTATGTTCACCACCAAATATTCGTAGACTTGGTGACTGATCTTTTTATAGACTGACACAGAGGGCATTCTGCTGTGTTGGAATTAGCAAACTGCTCTTTAAGCTACTTTCAGTTTGGCTACCCCTCATAACCAAACATTGTATAGCCCATCAATACCCCATAGAGCGCGACGTAGAACTTCATTCATCTACTTAAAATTTGAAGTTGAACCCGCATGTAAAAGATCTCAAAGTTGAACGTTTGTCTTTTAAAAACATGAAACGGTGCATGCCAAGGAGAGTAAGTCGTGCATAAGAATCAACAGGAAAAGACTAACAGCGTCTTCGCCCGGGTACTACCTAGGTGCCTTTAACAGCACTTTCCTCTACATGGACCTGTCAAATTGAAGCTTTAACCACCGGATATACCTAGACCATTGGAACCTTTGCTTGGAAACTTGGAATTTTGTTACCTGCCGTCGACGCTTGCGTGTAACGACATCCCGGTCGAGTAAGTCACTTGAGGAATTCTGTATTTTTGAAACTCTCACAATGCCTGTTGATTAACAAACAAGTCGTGGGCAAAATGCGGAAACTGATAAAAATATGGTCTTGCATCCGTCCTAAAATAGACCTGTGATGAAGTATTTGAACAACTTCTTCATCAGAGGGAATGGAAATTTGAACAACACAAGTCTCAAGGCTCAAAAGTCCGGGAGCCACGTTAGACCTTCAACTCCGTACAGCTGTATACCGTGTATAAAAATGTTTCAATTCATAAAAAAGGCTGGCCTATAAAATTTGGGTCGATCGCTCCTTTAACGATCAGTAACGTCAGGGGTATTGCTTTTGTTCGAATGCATTTGAACCTGTGCCAGTCACTTTGCAATCATCTCAAAAAATTAAGTTTATCTAGGCCGATTCTGCTCTCTTCGCACAAGCACTCTCCGAACCACTCTTTCTGAAACTTCCCCGGTTATAGGTTGATTTTCTAGAAGCTGAACTTTCGGTTCTGTTACTTCCTCCATGTTAACATCACTGGGAGTCCCAGGCGTATTGGCCAAACTTTTCCGGATTTTTTCCATTTCACTTTGATATGTTTTGCAAGCACTCTCCATGCTATCGTCCCATGAGAACTTCTTGGCCAACTTGGAGCTTGGAGCAATGGTGGATTCATCTATTGCTAGAAGCTTTACATGACAAAGCCTTCTATTAAGATCTTCTAGAACTTTGACCGTCAGCTCTTCCGTGTCTACGTCTCCATCGCTCCTCTTAATTTCCTCAACGACGATATCATGAGCTGTGCCGAAAAGGCGCTCCAGGGATTTATCCATCTCGACTACATAGGAAATAATCTAGAAATAAAGCCAATCGAAAAACAGTTTAAATGGACATGTGTGTACTCCTATAACCTGGTTACTAGTGGTGTTTCTTCTCGCGTGCGGACGGATGCTTAATCAATAGATCTTCGGCCAAAGGCCGAAGCCACGAGCGGCGAAGCCAAGTCACACTTAGGACTTGACTGAAACCGCTTATGAAAAGTCTCTGGCACCAATAGTAATACTCCTCCAGCACACCGTAATTTTTAGGGAGTTATTATAACTCCAAAAATGGAGTAAAAATTTTAGGTACAGGATAACCCCTTCGTGGGCGATACTTTAACTCCTAATTTCACTCCGAATTTGGGTTCTTTTTTACTACTGAAATAGAGTTCTTTTTACTCCCACTCTTGAGTTAAAATAACTCCGAAATGGGGTTATTTTTACTCCTTACATGGGTTGTTTTAACTCTGAAAGTGAACTAAAAATTTTAGGTACAGGATAACTCCTTTTTTGTGGTTATTTTAACTCCTCAATATCTGGGGTCATTTTACTCCTGAAAAAGAGTTCTTTAAACTCCTTTTTGGAGTTAAAATAACTCCCCCAAAAAATAACTCCACTGTAAGGAATTAAATTAGCCCCACTAGAGGAGTTATTATAACTCCTTGAAAATTACTGTGCACAAAAATAAATATACAAAAAGCCCCTACAGGTCTTTTCGCTTGAATTCCCATGCGAAAAGATCTGCGGGAGGTTATTCTCTATTTTCCAATTGCCCATAATACACTCTGTTTGCCCCCCAAATTCTGCATAAACCATTGTTTTTAAATGCTCATGGGAGTATTGCATTTTCCCAAGAGCATTTTAAGACTATAAGTTATGCAAAATTTGGGGGGCAAACAGAGTGTATTATGGGCAATTGGAAAATAGTCAATGGTAGTGGCCGAGAAACTGGCAAGTGCTTTGGACTGGGTAACATGCCCTACTGGGCTCATTGTTTGTGTTCATGGTTAAGACACTTTATTCTCACGGTGCCTATAACTCAACCCAGGTGTATAAATGGGTGGCGGACCGGCACATTTAGTGCTGGGGGTAACCCAGTGATGGACTAGCATCCCATCCAGGGGAAGTAGCAGTACCACTATGGGCTGTACTGTACCTAGGGATAAAATAAGTCATGGTGATTAGTATCTCATCCAGGGGGGAGCAGTAATACTCCTAGCTGTTTGATGCTCCAGAAACAAGGTCATGCTCCGGCCTGTTGAGCCACATGGCTCAAATGCTCAACAAGTTACTTAAAAGAACATTGTTTTCCCTTTCCTTCAGTTACAAAATATGACTTACACAATAAAATAGAATAATGTAGCAACACTGGAGAATCATTTCTTTACCTGAGATATAAGCTTCACACTTTTGCTGTAGATAAATTGTCCACCAGTCTTCAAGGATAGTCCAGTAAAAAATCCGACCATCAATTCCGTATTCCTTGCTGACAACACAGGAAGGTAAGTGGCCACTTCTGGCTTGGAAGTCTTCCTCATCACAGTGTAAAGTGTAACTGAATTCCTCTGAAGTTGTTTGCAGAGGACCATGACATCGTGGCCATGTGTACATTTAAAGATGTCGAGCGTTGCAGATTGAACCTCCAAAGCTATAATTGCAAGAACAATCAATGTTCAAGAGCATTAGCAAGCTTCATGCAAATTCCAATACAGATAAAATTTCCTCAATGTTACACCCTCTTGCCCAGTTATTCCACGAAAAAGTAAAGAAGTTGACTGAAAAAAATTGCAATTACAAATAAATGCACAAATGTGAGGGTGCTCATTTCACCAAGAACACAAGCTTTAGCAGAAGTTCCCCTTTCTATTTTTGTCCTTGTGCTTGCTTTTGGGTTATAACTTGTGAAAATGGAATGTACATGTAGCACAAGCACAACTAGATGTATTATGTATGTCTAATTAAATAACAAGTGCCAGTTCAAACTTGTGTAAGAGCGGGTTCCTGCCATTTTGTCACAAAACAAAGGAGGAACCAGTTCAAGATATAATATTAAACACAATTAATTTTTTGCTACAAAGTTTTATAAGAAATTTTTTAAAGAGCTCTACAAATAGTGGAAAACCAGAGTCTAAAAAGTGACAAACAATTAATCACAACTGAATACCATCCTTTTAGAGCTACCCTATTTGAGCCTGAAAACGTTACTGTGGCAAAAGTTCTGTGATAATCCTTTCTGCCAGTTTCCCTAAATTATTAGTTTTTACAGCCTCCCCTCCCCTAACCGTTTTTTTCTTGTGTAAAGCTTAACTATTATGTGCAATTTACAGATGATGAAGGCCACCAACAGTTCACGTCCACTCACCCATTCTCCTGAAGGTGGCCAACCTCCCCCCCCACCCCCCTTAAAAAAGGATATTTTCATAAACAGAAGAGCTGCAAACAATTTTACATTGTTGAGAGGACATATTGCACAACGCAAAAATGTGGTCAGACTTAATCAAGGATGCATACCATTAAGGCATCTTTAACGAATATCATGCACTGTAGGTACTAGCCTCCCCGCAGACGTCCGTTGGGGTTCGTTTGTCACGCATTCATTTCTCCCCACGGACCGTGGGGGAGAAATGAATGCGTGACAAACGAACCCCAACGGACGTCTGCGGGGAGGCTATGTAGGTACGGGTTTCAAAGATAGACTGATTACTGCCGTATATTCAGTAGCTAGGTATATAATGCTAGCGAGGTACATGTATTAATGGAAGTCTACTTTTTTAGTTGATTGCCTAGAATCAAGAAGATTTTTGAGTGCCCAAATGCCGCATTTTGTACTCTAATCTTAATGACTGTAGCTGTCCCAAACCAGTATGAAACGAAAGTGTATACTTACGAAGTAATATACAGACTTTAAGTGCTTCCCTCCGGCATTTAGTGGTATCACCATCATCACTATTACTAAGACGTACAGCTAATGCCAGGCCATCAGCCAGGCCACTATAAGAACGTTTATCCCCCAAACATTTCAGGTTGTCAATGTTTTGTATCATTTCTGCTTTATCATCAGTAAAATTCTGGACAAAAGCTGTGCTCTTTGTGTGGTGCCAATTGCCTTTTCGTACAGCCAAGTGATGGTTTTGGTAGCCGATTAATGCCAGACGAAAATGGAGACTTTTCCTAAACAAGCACTCCACTGCATGTTTCAGCTGTGTCTTGAGTGTACCCATTATGGCTGGTTTTGATGCTGCACAGTCAACAACAACAATCACATCCAACTTTTTGTCGTCATGTAAGCAAGGAAAATCCATGGATGGTTTATCTTTAAAGAAAACGTTGTTTACATAATATCAAGTTAAAAATTGACCCCACAATTTGCTGATGTACTGAAAATATAATTACAATGTAATAGGTTTTGCATTAAATAAAAAGTGACAATACTGCAGTAAGTACAATATACTGCATAGCAGGAGGCACATGAGATATTTAGGGTGCAAATAAGAACAGGGGTACTGGCTACCTCTCTTGACATGCACATCTTCCTGAATCACTTCCCCCTCCTATTGAGCTGCACCCCATACTTCCTACACGCTTGTAGCACAGAATACACATTCACATTCAATGTATCATTTTATGAGCGTGAAAATACTGCTTTCCCTCCCTCAAGCTGAGGGAGTAAAGGCAATGGTTGGGTTCTACTGCTGCAAAAAGGTAAACGACAAGAAACGGGACAAGAGAGAGAAGTAAATGAACCAACATACTCTTCTTTTCAGTTCCTGTCTTTAAGACCACAAGGACCTTTCAAAAGCTTGAGTATGAAAAGCTTTGATACAAGCACTTTTTCTTATTAGGAAAGGCCACATCAGTGATCACAATATAACCTGACATCAGGCTCTATTTTCATTTCGCTTTGAAAATTACATTCCGGCGGGCATGGCGAAACAAAAAGAGAGCCCAATTTTAGTGCTGGCCGTTAGAGAGAATGTATGAGAACCGATAAAATTGGGCCTGATCTCAGGTTAATCACAATAATAATGTGTTGAACTGTCAGTTTTTCATATTATGATTTACACATGTTTAGGGGAGGTCATTGCTTTCCTACAGCAACGCAAAAACAATAATAATAATATTATGTATTGCGTCACCTGAACTCATACAGGGGTGTATGTATATTGTAACTTCTTCACTAGTTTATCTCAGATCTGTTCCCCAGCCACATATATTCTAACTTGTTTTTGCTTTCATTTCCTGTAATGCATTGTGAGTCTCATTGTTCATTCTTGGAAAAATCTTGCTGGCATATTTAGTTGAAGTCCTTTGGAGCATTTTTCTTTCCACAAAGTTGAAATTTCAAGTCTTCAATAACCCACCTTCTACATGTACATTTAGAAAGGCTTTTTATTTAAGCAATGGACCGCACGTTCTATGGGTTAGGCGGCGTGATGACCCACGCAGGATGTTGGGAGAACACGAGAAAAGCTTGTAAATCATGAGCCAAAGGCGAGTGATTTACAAGCTTTTCGAGTGTTCTCCCAACATCCCAAGTTGGTTTTCATGCCGGTAAACCCACGGAAAGTGTTGTCTATTGCTTTTAAAAAATAACTTTATGTAACTTTAAGTTTTCTATGAGTTTACCGGTACAATAAACCATGGGGTTTAAACCAATCAGAATGCGCGTACTATCTTAGTTATTTTATAAAAGTTACATAATACTTTGAATTATTACCAGTATGATTCATTGGTTAGTTTGTTCATAAATAACTGATTTGTAATCCAAAGTAATTCAGTTTATTCTAGTGGTAAAGCCAATTATCACATTACCCTGAAACTCTTTATGAGAGCAAGGTCTGGTGAAAAATCAGTTCAATTTGTGCACAATTGAGAAATGCTCTTTTTTTTTAACTACGTATGTATTATTATTGTTGCTTTCCTTGTTTCTCCGTTTTATACCCCAGAGCACTGGGAAGCTAACAGTAACTATTATTTTCTTGTAATAATAATATTAATATTACATGTAGCAAATATATTATTGGATTGAGGCTGAGTATGACCTGAAAAATTATGGAGATCAAGGGCTTGGCCAGGATGGATGACACCCTCTGAGATCTGCACAATTTGTCAGATCATACAAAAGTCAAATTGTTTTACTATTCAGTCAAAATAATATTCCTACTAACAGTACAGGGTGCAAAGAAAGTCAGTTTTACAGCCTGCCATTCAGGAAAGCTGTAGCTAGCATTTACTAGCCCACAAGTTATTTCAACTAGCCCCCAAAACCCTTTTTGATTAGCAGGATTGATTACAAATTTCCTTCTGTAATTTGAATTTTCCCCAAAAACAGCACTTGCCCGTCAAACAAGTAACAAACAAAAATCACTAGCCCGATAGCAAAATACACTAGTCCCGGGCTATCGGACACAACTTTCTTTGCCCGCTGCAGTAACTTTGAAGCAAGCTACATGTAGGACATGCTTTCCTTGATCAAAGTCTTCATTAGCCCGTTTCTCAGTAGGTTCAGGGTATAAAAGAATGTTTAGTCGAAGAGATATTAATTTTTCAAATAGCATATCCATCATGTTGTATTCTTGCTGTTCTGGTTACGTTTTGAGGTAGTAGTTAGGCTATTTCTTTTTGGCAAAATGTGCAAAATGTTCTGCCATTTTCTTCAACCTGATCTACCAAACAATGCAACCTCATACCAAGGGCTTCTAGGCTAACATCATTTTATTTTTTTCAGGTGATTACCCTGTACTATTGATGTCATTTTACAAATATCACCAATGTCTTTCAAATTTTGGCTAATGCTAGCTGGTTATGAAGTATGATATTCTATTTTATTTTATTTATTTTATTATTTTGCCACACACAATGAATTACAAGCAGAATAAAAACAATAATAAATAGGTTAATTAACATTAAATTTAAAATTTGTGCATTACTTGGGAGGAGTGACTGTGGCGGGGAAATCTCCGAGAAGCCGAGCTTATGAGGAATAGAGATTACCCCCCACGGGCAATTTAAATACTAGGCGGCATTTTAAGAAATAAAGAAAAAAGTCATTTATATTCATATTTATATTTATATTAGGCATGGGATTTGAACCAATCAAAATTGGAGAAACATTTTCCATGAATAATATTATTATTTAAATCCTTGAATGAATACTGCAATACTTCTGTCCTTAAAAATACCGTATCTCACCTTGTATTTGCATTGGCTCAGCGCTAATGGATGCTGGCATAGAACGTGTTATTGGGGACTGTAAGTAAATCTCAGCATCCGTGCCTATTCTAACAGCTTTGATTCCACAGTTGGCAAGCCACAATGCTTTTTTTACGGCATCCTGAGTAAGGCAATCCAGCAGGTCTCTTCTGTTGGGCAGTTCAAATTTTAGACGAAACCAATTCTCAGCAACTTCTTCATACTGTATATAGCGACATTCCCCAGGCTCAACAGAGAGAACACTGCTCATGCTGTTTAACAGAGAATCAGTGGTGGCCTGTATGTTGAAGTTACCTCTTTGTCCAAAAAATAAGAAATAGCAAATTTCCACAGCTGAAAATAGAATAAAAAGTAAAATAAACTTTCATAACCCTTAAGTGACTTTCTGATTATAGCTATTATTATTGTTACATTTGTTTTGTAGTATTTATTCAAAATACTTGACCTTTTCAGTCACTTGTATAAACTTAAAAAAAGAAAAGAAAAGAACCTTTATGGCATTTATAGCCTGGGGGGCTTGAACAATGTTAATTTTGGGTAGGTGAGCTGCTGAGGGTTTCAAACCCTGACCCTGTAAGAACAAAAACTTCTTAATACATACCCTGTTTAGGACAACACCCTAAATTTTATTACTCTGTTTAGGACAAAGAATAAAGCGCATGCCGTCTTGTTTTAAAGCAATGTATTTATTGGCAATTGCAATAGAGCAAATTCACGTCGTAACAATGTACTCATTGCTTTTGTATACTTGGGAGTACAAACAAAATTCCTGGAGCAAATCAAATCAATCGTGTAGGCAATGCTCAGTTGACAGACTCATATGAAATTATATACCCTGTTTTGGACAGACTCGCATGAAATTACATAGAGAATATTACACGGTGGCGAGAAGATATGAATTTTATGTTCGAGTGGCAAGAACAATATCTCACGAAAGAGCGCAGCGAACGAGTGAGATATTGTTCTTGCCACGAGAACATAAAATTCATATCTTCGAGCTAACGTGTAATATTCTTTTTATTATATAACCATACTGATGACGGCGTTTTTGATGATTTTCCGAAGATTTCCGACCACCTTCCGAAGATTTCCAAAGATTTTTCAAATTGTCCCGAAGACCAGACGAACGTTCCCGAACATTTTCCGAGAATTTCCGAAAATTTCCGAAGATGTCCGAAGATTGCCGAGCACTTTCGAGGAAGACCCGAAGATGTTTCGATGATACAACAACGAATTTAAGTACAATTTAAGAGACAAACCTGATGTCAGTGAAATTATCGATATCTTCACATGTAAAAATATCGTATTTTTATGTGTGTTCAGATACCACATTTCTCAGTGGTAGAAGTCCTTGTAAAACACTGCAGTTTATATAATAAATAAATATATCCTGTTTAGGACAGAGAGGTCTGTCCAGTGGAACCTTCCTGTACATAGGCCATAAGGGAGTACCTGTCTGGGATTTATAGCCTGGTTTAGGGACTAGGACAAACTAGTGTAGTCTGGCCAGTGTCGTGACAAGACAAACTGTTTTCTTAAGTCTCATTCAATTGGTGAGTACATAAATGACCTGTCCAAATCAAATTGAAGTGTTGACAGTGTTACAACTTGTATGATTTGCAAAGTAAGGCCCAGTTCAAGCATCAAACTTTTCATGTCCTGAAATTAATACATATTTACTGTAGGTTGACTTACATGATCCAAGTCAGACTTCTCCAACTCATTAATAATTCGTAAAGAAAATACAAAGGAAATTAATGTTTAATGAGTGCTTGAAAATCAGATGAAAAACTGCTCACTTTTACATCCTTAATTTCTCCTTCTAAAATCATTTTGTTTGAGAAGTAATATGAAGCAGTCAACACAGTGTTTCATCACCAGATGAAACACCTCAAAGTTTGTCATAAAAAACTCTGCTGCGCATCGTATTTTCAACTCTCTTCTCGGTGTTTCATCTGGTGATGATGTGTCTCATGCTTAATATATTCCATCAAATATTAGTGGGACTCCATTCATTTTCAGTGGAACCTCAATATAACTAACCTCTATATAATAATAATAGTAAAATTTATGAAAAAGAACCTTGATATAACAAAACCTCCATTATAATGAACAACCACCCAGTCCCTTGGCCTTTTGTTAAATTAAGGTTCACTGTATAATAATCTACAATGCTTACTAGTAAAAATAAATTATGGTAATTTATGCATCAGGTTTGGCCCATGAGAAGGTGGACATTTGAAATAAAGTCACTAACAATCAAAATTCCAATGTGGGCTACTAATTTAAATCTCTATTCATGGGTCGACCCAAATTAGATACATGTAAGTTGATACTCTTTTTCTTTTCCAAGCTGTGATTGGTTATATTTCTTCCAATCACGGTGCATGTTATATAAAAAACTAGAGCACAGGCTCCAACAGCCGGCAGCATAAAACACCTGGAATGCCTTGTTGATTTGTGATATTTGTGAACGCTTTTTGTGATGAAGCAGTGGCTATTTGTTGTGACAATGTACTATATTTACAGGAAAAAAATTCCACGCATCTCTCAAGGTATGAAAAAAATATACCTGATAAATAGGTTTTTCAAAAATTATGCACCATTATGCGTTTTTTCAGAATTATGTGAATTATTTGCTCAGAGCCTAATTATGCGATTTCGCATCCACACATAATTCCAGAAGCCCTGATAAAGGAAAGATGGTTTAAGTGCAGCATCATAGTAGAGCTATTTATGTGATCTTTTTAAGTATGGACTAATGTGCTTGAGAAGCCCAATTTTCTTTGATAACGATTTACATAGAGCATCTGATTGGGTGTCAAAGTCAAGAGCTTTGTATAAATGAATACTGAGAAGCAATGGCTTTTAACCTGTTTGATAATAGCCCCATTCAAAGAGAGATTCAGATTCACTTCAGTGCTGTCCAAACATTTCCATAATTGCTTTCCCACCGCCAACATAGATTTTTTTTGGTTTGGCTGATGACCATTTTATTCATTTTAGACCAATTTACAACATGTTCCAAGTCTTCATTGATATTCTTCTCCATAAATGACCGGAATAAGAGACGATTTCAAGCCGTTTACTTTTACACATTGACATCTGTCAGAAAGGTACGATTCAAACTATTTGACAGTTTCAACAGTTCCACCATATAATCCAATCTTTTCCAACAAAATTTTGTGGTTAGCAAATCAAAGGCCTGTTTGAAATCAAGAAACACAAGGTCAGACATGTTATCTTTGTCCACATTAAAAAGCAGATTATCAGTGATCTTTATCAGGGCCATCTCCGTGGAGTGATAAGGGCAGGAACCGGACTGTGCTTTGCAGAATAGAAAATTTTCTTATAAATATTCAAGGAGAGACTTTGCAATGTGGCATTTGATAATCTTGGAAAGAACTGGAAGAATCAAGACTGTCTATAGTTATTTGGGTCATTGCACGGTCCACCTTTACGAATCGGAATTATGTCTGCAATCTTCCAGCTTGTTGGAAAGACACCATTTGATGTCAAAAGATTAACCATTTTGTACAAAGGATAGTAAAGGTGCGATGAACATACTTTCAGGATGCTTGGGCTGAGACCATCATGACCTGTAGCCTTGTTGCTAGCAATCGAATTAAAGATATTCAAAACCTTCACTTCAGATATTTGCGGGATCCTATAAGAAACTCCAGAGTCCAATCTTGATGAAATAAAGTTCCTTAGTTTAGAGTGATCACACTCTTGCACATTGTCTTTATTTAAACTTGCAATGGATTCGACAAAGAAGCTGTTTAAAGATTCCGTAATCTTTTCCAGCTAGGAGACAGAGCTACCATTGTAGTTCTATAGCTAAGCCAGTCATCCAAAAGATTCCTCCTAGGTTCTCTTTTCAGGTGCTTGTCACTTTCTCTCATAGCTTCTTTAATATTGTTGCTCATCCATGGCGGTTGTACATGCTTTTTGATGTGTTTCTCAATTACTGGAGTGTGTTCGTCCAAAACGTCTTTTACCAAACACTCAAAGGCAAATGATGAATCATCGATATAATCGAAAACAAAACAAATGTCCCAAAGGACATAGCCTAACGAAGCCATTAAGCAGCTTTCATTCATGTTTTTCGTCCTCCTACATTGTATACCGAGTTAAAATAGCCTGCGATTTGTCACTTAACTTTCGAAACTTCCAGCAGATGGAAACAGACAGTTGCTGTGATTGGTCTACATTTTTCTCCGCTCGATTCAGCAGATGTTTGTGGGGAACGAACCCGTGACAAACCCCCTTTGAACGTCTGCATGGGAGGCTAATCGGGGCAGAGCTACAAACGATCTTTTGTTTTTCGACCACTCAGGCAAAAGTCCAGATTCTGAACTATGGGCAGGCGACACGTGAAGGGAATGTATCAGGTGTCCTTTTCCCCTCGTCTCCCCAAAAAAAGGGAAGATAGCCTGGTCACAGGTACCAACCCAACTGACAGGCCCCGGGGCTCCGAGGATTAGGCTTGGGGGCATAAAATGAAAGAAATCCTCATGAGGCTGAGCAATGAATAATACTTGTAATGCCTTTGATTTATTCCTCCAAGCCTTGTAGCCAAGTACGAATATGAATATATTGAAATTGACCTATTCACGCATGTGATGAACGCAATTTTACACAAATAAAGTCAGTTTTCCAGCTTGCCATTCAGGCAAGCTGTAGTTAGCATGTACTAGCCCAAGAGTCATTTTAACTAGCCCAAAAAATAATTTGATGAGCAGGATTGATAACAGTTCTTCTGTAATTTGAATTCCCTAAAAATTTAACTTGCCGGTCAGGCAAGTTAAGAACAGAAGTTACTAGCCTAAGAGCAAAATCCACTAGCCCCAGGCTATCAGATGTGACTTTCTTTGAACACTGTTTTAGCAGCCAATCAGAGATGGCCGTCTTTGGATTTTTCAAGAGGCAGTGTTGACCAAAGGGATAGCAACCTCTACAAACGATGCAATACGTGCACACTGGCAATGGTATTTTGCAGAACCCCCAATAACTCCGAGTTTAGTGATTAGGGTTAGGAAACTGAGTGAGTCAGGAATCATACCATTACTAGGAAAACTGACCTGAAACTTGATTCACGTTTCCTGACCCTTATCACTACACGTAACTCATTCAAGGTTCGTCAAAATACCCCCGCCGTGTGCAGGCAACCAGAAATTAATGCAATACCTGGAAATCCACTGTCAACTTCCATACCAGAATGGTCTTTAAAATGTTTGATACGCTCAGAAAGATCAGATCGTCCAGCTACCTTTAAAATATGATCGAGTTTATCCAAATTGTCTTTCCCAAGGAGACCTCGTTGTTTCATACACCTAAAAAGCTTTCTTGGTGTTGTACATGTCTCTAAGATCCCCCCTGGAATATCTTCATCCAGGCAGAATTTTAAACTTTCGAGCTGATCTTTCTCAATTTCCTGTGATAGTCGCTCAAGAAACTCTTGAAAGGAGTCGATTAGAGCACTCCTTCCAGCGTTAGCCATGGTCGAGTGATAAAACCCGATTCCAGATGAAGCAACAGCTTCATTTAGCTTCGAAATCTTACATAATTCCAAGTTTATATAAACTTATCGAGCGACGACTGCTGCAGGACTCACCCAGCTATTCGGAGAAAGAGAACGAGACAAGAAGTATTGCAGACTCAAGCTGGGCATGACGTAGCACGTAGGAGCGCGGAGGTTTCCTCGTTCCCAGGTTCTCTCTTTTAGAGACCACTGGGAACGAGGTATTTTTTGTTTTTGTTTTCGTTTTTGACAACAACATTAACTTTATTATATTGAACAGATATAATTACACCCTTATTGTTTACTATTTTGTTTATATTTTTCTATCAGGTCTGGATGCAATATGCAGCATAAAATCTAATAATAATAATAACTATATAACTATGCATATCACTAAGCATTCTCTAAGCACTGTTGTGACAAAAGATACTTTTTTAATTTCTTTTTTATACTATAATGTGATTTTGTGTCCTTTAAATCTTCTGGTATAGAGTTCCACAGATTCGTCCGTTTACACTCTGTATTCAATAATACCCGTAGTTTGTTCAGTAAAACTGCTTATGCATATTATTAATGCTACGCCGTGTAGCATACGAATGAATTGAAGTTGACTATTCAAAATGTAAATATCTCTAAAATTATACGGCAACTTATTATTCTTTCTTACATTTTTTCTTATGACATTTTAATATAATATAGTTAGTTTTCTTTAGGTTCAAAGTCAATTGATTGTTTGCAAGCCATACTTGTGCACGTTTCATTTCCCTATTTACAAGTGTTTCAAGTTCTCCAATATATATTCTTACCAGAAATTAACATATTAGTATCATCGGCAAATAATATGAAAGATAACAAATTCAAGCATGTATGAATATCATTTACATATAATAGAAACAGCAGCGGTCTTAGTACAGAGCATTAAGGCACTCCACATTTTATTCATTTGTTTTTAGAATAGGTGGAATTGTATTTAACAATTTGCTGCCTATCGGCAAGGCAATTTCTCAGCCAGTCGTTATATAGACCTCTTATGCCATAAAATTCTGCAGCGCGCAGTTAGCCTGAGAAAACAGCCAACATTTCGCATCGCCACCACTGGTTTCCCTGCCAAATGACGTCTGAGAAACAAGCGCAGAAATTCCATACTGATGATACCCAGATCTGGGTAGTGCTTTTGATTGGTCGTGTCATGTGGGAGATTTGATTCAACCAATCAGAAGCACCACCCAGATCTGGGTAGTGACACGTCATCAGTATTGAATTTCTGCGCTCATTTCTCAGACGTCATTTGTTTTTTGACTGCTGTATAACACGAGAAAATGCTATAAATAATAAGTAAGCTCCAACACAAAATTTAATACACATTTTGGCCATTTCTAGAGCAAAGAATGTCTCTCATAAAACATCTTCCTGCGGGTATGGGGAAGCAGAGATCATGACTGTTAAAATAAAATAAAGAACACGAGAAACTCTTGAAATAACTCCTAAGAAACAAAGGAACTGCTGAGTATCTTTGGGAACAAGCATATACCTGTGAATGAAATACCTACAGTGTACTAGACATCCCATATTTCAAGCCCCTTAACTAACAGGGCATCAATAACATTTGTTTCCACAAACTGATAATAAGGAACAAAAAGGGGTTGATATATTTTCTCAGGTTAGATCTGAGAATCAGGGGACTACTGCCTAAGCAACAATGCCAACAAGGGTACCACATAAAGACTTTCACACAAGATATCAAACTATAAACAAGCATGTTCTCATAACATACTTGAACCACACCACTGCCACTTCTTTTTTTCTACTTTTCCTATATTTTTTGTAATTATTGTGTGGCAAATAAAATAAAATAAACTGTTTATTTTATAAAATATTGTTTTTACATTTTTTTGGTTGACATTAACAGCAAAAACAAGTTTTACTTTTGTTTTGTCATTTATCGTTTTACTCAAAATAGCACCTTGCACTAATGACGTCACAAATTTCTGGTCCCTGCCGTGACTCAGACATTACACCTGACCAGTATAAGAGTTTTGTATGGGAAAGTCATGTTCAGCAACAAATTTTCGTCATCTTTGAAGATTTTTATCGTCAAAAGAAACAAAATCCAGCTCGGTTTTGATAAAACATATACGGTATTCTGAAAATAATCAACATGTACCAAGACAACGTTAAACACGGAAAAAAACTGTACAGATGAGGGATTTTATTTCTTATGCGGCGTCATTACTGTGGGTAAAATTATGTTACAGCATTTTACTAAGAAATGTATGGACAGCAGAGCTTCAAAGCTGTTCATAAAATGGTGCATTTGGTTAAATTTGCTATAGGCAAAGGTTGTTTAATTTTTTTTCAAGTGCTTACATTACGTTACTTAGTACTACAGGACGAAAAGTACCGTATGGTACCTACATACCTGGCCACACAACAACAGAACAAACTTAATATACAATTTCCGGTGTGTGCTAATGTTGGTGTGCTTTTAAGCTTAGAAATTCTGCCACAGAGAGTAGCCTGCTTTGATCAGGTCACTTTATTCTCTGATTTTAACTGTTTATTTGAGTTACTTGGACCAGGTTTTGCTCCCGATAGCAGTAATGCCTTTTATATATTAGAATAAAGCTCAACAACATAATTTTTAAAAATGCTCATTGTGAATTTTATGAACAATTTTCATGTCGAAAATGCATGTTGCTCATACCAAGCCTTTGAGCAGAATGCAAAGTTTGTCTGAGTCACACGGGGCTGGGTGGTCTAAGCTGACAAGACCTATTTTTAGTAATAGTGCAAAGCACTATAACCATGGGCACGATCCATTCAACCAAATTCCGACCGGTCCAACCGGGAAAAGTGGTCCACCTCAAAAGGTGGACCCGTTTTTTCAAAACTTTTCCGATTGGACCAAACCAATCCATTGAGTTTTGGACTGAGATTTCCGGAAATTTTGGTCAAATGGATCCCACCCCATGTATTGTTTTCGAGGTAAAATATACAGGTAGATTATGTTTCCTGTGACTGCAGGTCTTCCTATAGAAAACATTTTACTGCATGTCCCTCTAAATTGAAGATAAATACATCTTTATATAAAGGCATTGTAATTTTCTTTCTACACCACAAACAGAATACATATGGAATTACTTACAGCATCTTAAGTTATGTTTTCATGGATACGTGTGGACAAAAGGGCAATCCACAAAAGATATTTGTTTTCAATCAAAGTAGATACATGTGGATGGAGCCTTACGGAGTTTGACTGATCAGTCAAGAAAACTGTACCAAAGCGTCTCGCAGAGTTAGTCATGCTATGCATGGCTCAAATCTATCAAGCAGACTCTCTGTAAATTCTACTGAGAGCATTGTCAATAAGTTTGTTTTTGCTAATTTCTGTCAGTTAATTATTGATGCACAAGTTAACTATGTTAAACTTAACAAAACTTTATAGTTTCCAGCATACGCATAGCTAGTCTTTTATGGCATGATGTGGCAGGAAATGAACCTTCAGGCCCGGCCAGGTATAGTAGTGGGATACCAATATTCCCGATTTTTTTCCTCATAAGATACCAATCTTTAACACTAAAATTACCTATAATTGCCTTGAAACGGAATACCATATACCTACAAATGGCAAACTTCATAATTATGGTACATTCATAAATGTACAAAAACTTGTGTCTCAACACCAAAAATCAAAGTACTTTATATCTGTATACCATATACCTGAACCTTGGACAGGCTTGAATCTATATCTTTGGTTTTCACCTCAATCCTTGTTCTTGAGTTTTATCTCATTCATTACAATTGAGTGCCATAACATCAATATGTTTACTACAAGATGTCAATAGTGTCCACCAGAACTAGCTCACCAGTACTTTCATCATGTGTAACTGGCACTTTGCTTCTCCCTAGTTCCTTCATAAGTAACCTTGCACAAACATCTCTTGTAGGAGAGGCAGGAGTGCCTAGAGTTACTTCAACTGTTGTTACTCTTTGATTGTAGATGGTGCTATAGTCCATTGGACTGCTACCTTTTAACAACTCTCGCACTTCAGCCAAGTTATTCTTCCCAGCAATTTTCTTTGCCATGGGTGTGGCTGATTCAAGGGCCGTGTTGTTACAATGCAATTGCTGGCAGCTGACATTTCGGATGCTGAGATGTTTTTCAAGTTCGCCAGCGAGGTCATCTACAGTAGTTCTCAGTTTCTCAGCTCTTCGTTTAGCTAGTTCCACGTACAGAAAATCTTCTACATATCCCATGAGGTTTTCCTGAGAAACTTCTTCAAGTGTTCCATTTATTATAAACTACAGAAGTGATCAAACAAAGAGAAACACAAAACAGTGAAATCAGCTTTTAGTTTTTCTCTCTGTATCAGGGTCCAACAAAAATTTTTGACAAAACTTGTCTCTGGGCAAGTGGCATGTTAAAACCTGCAGAGCATAATGAGCTGTTTAATGTCCTACTGTATAAATCATAATGGTAACAAAAACTAACAAAAATAAACAAAAGAACAAACAAATATTAAGAATACAGTGAAACCTCTATTAAGCTGCCCCCAATTAAGCAGACACCCTCTATTAAGTGGACACTAAGCCCGGACGCGAATTAACGTCCTATATTTTCCTTTATAACAAATCCCTATTCAGGGCTTCTGATAGGTCGCGGAAAAAAATGTCAAATTTTGCGGGATTTTTAGAGACAAAATCGCAGATTGATTTTGCAGAAATTTTGCGGGAATTTTTGGGCCAAACTTGGCCCGAAAGCAATCGGTAAAAAAACGGCAGATTTTGTGGTTATTTTCAGGGCAAATTTCGCTACAAATTGATCGGATTTGCGCTGATCAGACCAGCGTTTTTAATGTTTTTCTAACAGAAGTCATCATTTGCTCTTTCAACAACAATACGCTCCAGAAATGAACCAATGGCAAAGCCTTTCACATCATGGCTAGTGCCAAGTTTTTCGCAACATAATCTACGCCTGGTAGTTTCGGAACGTTGTTTGCACGTTTCAGTGATGAAGTTTTGACATAAATTTGCGAGTTTACGGCAAGTAAATACCCCCAGTAGCTGAGACAAGTTTCAAAATTGCTGTACAGACATGTATTTGATAAGATTTCTACCGAATTTCGCGGTATTTTGCGTGTTTTTGTAAATTTCACGGGATTTCACAGATTTACCTGAATTTCACGGCTCTGTGACCGCACGAAATATCAGAAGCCCTGCCTATTCAGCGGACACCTCTATTAGACAGACGTGGACACTTAAATTCAATATTGTATTCAGCTAATTTCTATTGTTAAAAACCTCTATTAAGCAGACAACGGACTGCATTGACAATAGTAGTATTGGATTATGTCCTTGAAATACTTACTGTATTCAGTTAATGTTTTTGCGTTTACAAACAGATTAAAGTTGGTGGTGAAAGATAATGAACTTGAACTCTGGATAGGTTTCTTAACATGGAATTTTATCACAGTACAGAGTAACTGTTGAATGTTAATCATTAACAAACATTGCCAATTTTTACAAACCTCTATTAAGCGGACACCCCCTATTATGTAGACACTTGGGAAGGTCCCGAATGAGTCTTAATAGAGGTTTCACTGTAGTAACACTGTACAAAGCACATGGAGCTGATGCAATCATAAGCTGATCGCGCTATCAAACTGACATTTACTGACTGACCACAGTCCTGAGCTGGCACTCCTTGTTGTGAATTGTATTAAATTGCATGAAACTGCATTTTACTATGTAATGACTCAGCTTACCAAGAATTCAGGTGATATCAAAAGATAACAGTGAAAAATTAATGATGATGCTTATTGCAGTCTTTCTACAAATTTCTTGTATTTGTCATTAGTGAAGGATCTTCCAGACAGGTAACAGTATGGAGTATTTAGCCACCCTTGAAAACAAAAACAAAATGCCATTAAAAAGACGTTTACCTGTGACAATGCTTGAGCTCTTGAAAGTGGCACATACTGTCCTCCTGTTTTGAATGCTAGACCCATAAAAAAGTCCTTATAGGACAAGATAGCAGGTTCGCACCCAACAGAGTAGAGTACTATTCCACTTTCAACCATGGTTTTGCAAGCTTTCATTGGATCATTCCTAGAAGGACAACCTTCGGGGAAGCCATCATGATCTATTCCAAGGCCATGGGGTGGAGCATCAGCTACAGGAATCAATGTGAAAATCAAGAGTTTTAAACAGTTCACTGTGGATGACTACCAGCATCAATCTCAGCAGTTTCTCTCATGTTGTTTACACACATTTCTGCTCAAAAGACCTGGGATTATACACAATGTTCTCCCTAAATTTTAGCTCAGCAGGTAAAGGATGACTCATAGCCAGTAAGGCAAAAATTGTGCGCCAAAGGCAACAATTTAAAATGTTTGATTCAAATAACTTTACTCTGACTGTCTTTACTCTGTTATCTTTCCAAAACGCATAACCCACAAAAAGAGAGGCTGTGTACATGTATACTTAAGTACTTTTCCATATCTATTTATTCATTTTCTCTTTGAGAAGCGGATCGGATCACAACTTCCTTTTTTCAAAATCCACTTTTTTTTAATTTTAGTAAACCTGCAAGAGGTTGCAGGTGGTAAGAAGTGTTGTTTCAGAAGGTAAATTTTACCGGTTACCACCTGATAAGGGGAACATGGTATACCAGGTTTTAAGAGGACTTACATTTACCTGAGGGGGCTTAAAACTGGAATAAACAAGCTTTAGCATTGCTGATTGAAATTAGTTTAGCCCTTACTGGTTTTTAATTAAGCTGCAAAAGGTCGTAACAAATAAGAATTCATTCAATACATTTGGAGGGGGCTTATTTCTGGGGGGAGCTTATAATAGGATGTATTTTAATGTGGCTAAATATCATTTAGGCAAAGTTAAACTCGAGCGAGCTGGCTAGCGGTCTTCTCCCACTTCAGTATGTGACCTACGGGGCGGCCCGTGGGGAATTGCAGGGCTCCTTGTGTACCCTTTTGCTAGTGTTGCTTTGTACTGTAGCATTGCTTACTGATCGTAGCGGATCAATTTTTGCCTACTTGCGAATCATTGCGGATTCTTGCTCCCTCTCCTCCCTCCCTGCCTGGTGGTTTGGTACATATTTTCTGAGGTAAGTATTCTCTTAGGTAAGTATCTCCACTGAATTTATTCAGTGTGACGGTGCCGGTTAGTGGCTGCTCTTGGGGTGGTTCCCGCTTCCAGGGTTGCCATGGATACCTCCTCTCTGCTTATTGCATTTGGCCCCCTACTAGCCTTTAAGGCACCTGCTCCCAAGCTCATCATTAGCGATGAGTTTAATTGTTTATTAAAGGTAGATGGGCTCATAACAAGGTGGGGATTATAAGCCGCATTTGTTAACACATTCGCCTCTAAGTCGCCCGTAACCGCCCATGCAGATCCACGTTCCTTCTACCGCTTGTGACATCATCAGTTTAAATGGTCACGGATAACTTTGTCTGCTAACTTGTGCAGAGTGAAAAGATCTTTCAAACCATACCAGAAAGAGCATAATTCACTCACGGACATCGGATAAAAAGGCAAAAAAACATCTACCACTGACCCAAAAATTTTCATGAAAATCTTGTTCCGCTACCCACCTACCTTTCCTTCCATAATGCTAAGATCCTAAAACTTTTCCTAAAAACATTTCCCACCAAAATGAAGCCTACTGAGGCAAGAAAAGCAAAAAAGAGGGGAGGGGAGAACCAGAAAACCAGAAAACAGTGACCAGAAAACTGCTCGACTAGCTTCAAAACGTGTTTTTCGGCATAATCTCCAAGGGCAAATGGGTTAACAAATAATACAGAAAAGAGCTTTTATCACTACTACAGCTATTTGTCAATCAGTTAGAGCTCCTGACAAAATTCTGGACAAGTTCACACCATCAGTATGGATGGGTAAATGCAGTCGCCTCCCATGAAACATCCCAGCAAAAGGTAGCCTGCAGTGAGAGGCAACTGTATTTGCAGTTTACGATCAGTCTTTATCTGCTAACTGGCTAGCTCCAAGTTAAGTTTTTATGGCTTTTCTGTTTGCCTTTCTGTGATTTTTCTGTTAATTGAGTCTGTGATTAGAGCTTTGTCTCTTCATGACCAATTTTATTATGGTACTTGTTAAAAATGAATTTATTAAAAGCATCAGGCCCACAAGGATGAGTTACACTTCCTTAGCTAACAGTACCCCCCACTTCCCCCTCGCCCTCCCCCCAGCCAGCCTCTACTTCCAACAAAACTGAATAGGGCAAATTTGAAATTGTCTTTGAGCTGTTTACTGGAGTGATCCCCACTATTTTCCGAAGCTGGAAGCCAACTGCTTCTGAGATGTTAGGAAGGATTAATATCCTTACTTACCAATGAGAACACACATCTTAGTGGCGTCTTTTCTGTAACTAAGTTTAGTAGCAGCGTCAACCAAGGCGCAAGCAACTGATTCGGGCCCGTCTCCACCACCATTAGCACTCATCCCATCCACCCAAGTCTTCATTTCAGACAGAGAAGAGGTAAAATCGTGAACTTTAGTCACAAATGTTGAGTCTTGTGGAGGATGGTCCCTGTACTCGACCAACGCAAGTTTCACACTGAATGCAGTTCTTGACACCGTCTCCGCGATGGTTCGAATGTGTTTTTGCGCTTGTCTAATGTAAGAACCCATTGATCCCGTGCAGTCCACAATGAAAGCTAGATCGACTTTTTGTCGGTCATGTCGAGCAGCCCAAGGAACTTGAAAATCCATCGTGGTCGAACTAGGTCGCTTCCAGAGGCCTTCAAACAATCGATACACGTCCCACAACGACATTGAAGAAGACGGAAGTGAAGATCCCATCATGCAATGTAAACCAGTACATGTCCTTGACCAACACAGGAAAACCAGCAAACGAAAATTAATGAAACTATGTAAGGGTCTACGTAAGTGCCGTCACGGTGTTTTGGTTTGAGTTCCTCTCCAAACGTTTCGGGCCCGAAAAGTTACCGGGACTTTCGAAAAACGGGTCCCAGGCACGAAACGTTTGGAGAGGAACTCAAACCAAAACACCGTGACGGCACTTACGTAGTTTCATTATATTTCGTTTACAATGCTGGTTGTCCTGTCAAGGACATTGCATGAAGAGCAAGAATTACAAGGCGTACCGACCAGATCCAAGAATTGTATATATTTAAAATATAAACTATTTGCTTTCTTTCCCTTCCTTTCTTTAATTTTCGATTTCAACAAAAAGGTTCAGAATTAACGATGTGTTTCTGCTATTTGGATCAAAATTTGATTATTTGATTACGGAAAGCTGTTAAGTAAGAGAAGAAGAGAAGTCATAGGACAGACGTGGACTACGAAATAAAACAAAAATTCCCAGAAAAAAAAAATCGCCGGTACTGCAAGTACAACGTAAGTATTACCGATGACAAGGGATTGGTGCAGAGAATCAAGGTTTTTTATAATAAAAAGCTGTTGTTGTGTGAATACAAGGTGAACATACATAATTAAACGAAGATAGTACCACGCCGCGAGAATTCAAAAGAATCATCAGTTAGGGTGAATACGAAACATTATTAATTTATCCATTAACAAGAGTTACTGTTTGACAACCCCAACGAACAACTTGTTTTTCATTGTTGACCAGTAAGAGAAGCACGGACTGGGAAACAGGTTGACAGTGAAGTTTGTTGCTGATTCTGAAAGAATCTTGTGCAAGTTGGCGACCCAAACTTGAATTTTCTTGAGTGAGAGATAGCGCTAATATAATATATCAAATTCAGTTAGTTTTCCTTAGCTGGCATGGCTTTTGCTGAGTGCGAAAAACAAACGGAATGGGAGGACACTTTTGTAGAATTCTATGACCGAAGAAATGAAGGAATCGCGGTGAGGAGAATTATTTATGGTTCCGTCAGATCACTAAATAAAAAGAGGGGTGTATTTAAGGCAGCTAAGAATATCAAGGTTGCCTTTAAAAAATAACGTTAAGTTTTGTATACTCATAGTACTGGATAGCAGAGATAGCGGAAATTAAACGGAGAAAAGAGTCGGAGGATAGGCAGGAAAAGAGGAAGAAAAGGGAGCTGTATGCTTGGAAGATCATAGATGACCAGGTGAGAGAACTTGAGGTGTTTTAATCAATTAACTTCTACAATTTAGATGGAAGTGCCTCACTACAATTCTATGCGGGATTCATCCAAAATGAATTTTTCTCCCAGCGAAAAAAGTCGGTTGGAAAGGATACCTTGGCATCGTGCCCTAGTCATTGACCTTGAGGAAGAGATAACGGATATTAAAGGCCACCATTTTAAAAAAGCTATAGATAAGGCAGCTGTAAAATGCTTATGATAAATATTCAACTTTTGATTATTTGTTTCAGTGCATTAACCAATGTATCGACATCAGGCACATTACACAAACTTGCTTGGCTTAAGTAGAAAACTATCGCGATAGTTAAGTACCTATAGTTTACTATATCACGACCCTCTTCAAACAAAATAGCACCAAACCATATATCTGAGAAAAAATGCACTTAGTTAGGAACTCCTCGTACTGATGTTCAGTCACTAAAACACTTTTTTAAGCCTAGCATTTGCTCAAGCTAAAAATTGGAAGTTTCAATTTTAAGAGGCTTAATATTCCTTCAAAAACCGTTTCACAAACTTGTTTCCTCTGTAGCCTCAGTGTTAATTCCAGTTATGCGAAGCTTTAGAAATTTAAAGGAATCGTTAAAAAGTCAGCAAATAAGTCAAACAAAGTAACACTTCGGCAATGCCACTTAAAAACAAGGAAAATAACTAAACTCATCTATCAATTCTAAACGTTTGCCCGTGCTTTATGAACAATAGTAATTTTTTCTTTAATCACTACCGCTATAGTAGGCATCGTTACTTTTTTCCATAAAAGGCAAGACTTTGAATTTGTCAAATAAGGAAACCTAAACAAGCTCCGCTTCCCGGTGGGAGATTAAAACTCGTAATAACGGGTCCTTTATATAGATTGTCACATGGCTCCCAGGGGGTATACGTTCAGTAATCCATGTCAAAACATTTGAGTTTTGTTCAAATTTTGCTATCGCTCCAATAAACCCTAAGACCCTTTTAATATTTAGTTTACAGTAATTTCAATTTACGCTATCAGATTTTAAAGGCTGTAGCTTACGCGACAATCAAAGCAGTGAGGAGCCTTCAGAAAAACCTCGCCTGCCAGCAAGCTCGCGAGAGAACTGGCAAGCGAAGGACGAAGAGCGTTTTTTCTTCCCAGCATCCTCATGCCAAGCACAAAGCATCATGGGAAGGGAAGAAAGACAAACAGAGGTCTAGCCAACTCATCCATCACTGAAGTTATGAATATATAAAAATCATGTATGAGAACTGCATGCGGGGTTAAGAACTATATGAAAGAAGATCATCACAGTTATAGACGCAACTGCAAAGTTGCGTCTATAACTGTGATGATCTTCTTTCATTTAATTTATGCGTCACTGTCCGACCGTCCTTTACGCATAAAAAGAGAGACTTTAGTGAAAGAGGCAGAAGTTCCCCCTTATAAAGTCATATGATCGAAAAAAAATTAATAAGCTTCTCTACCTAGCACCTAGAAGGCGGTAGGGTAAAATAATACTGAAATTTCTAACAGGCGAAAATATACTTTCGCCATGATATTGGAGGGTAGTAACACGACCTTATGTCTGCAGTAGCAGGTCATTCGTAATGATATAAAATTTTGCTATTCTCGTTGACCTTTTCTTTGCATTTTCGCTTTAGATCGTGCCTTGGGATCTAGCAACTAAAGGATTCTTCTTTAGTGACGAAGTGTACATTGTACTGAATCGTACTGACATTCAGTCAACAAAAGTACCAGAGAGGGTAAGGATGCTCTGTAATTTAAAACGGAGAATGGAGAATAAGGTTTTGCTTGATTTTGATGCTGTCAGTGACATTAACTCTTTCTGGCGTGCAATACCATAAAATGCCATAATAGGGCCATTTATACGAGGAAAAATAAGACGCGAACTGTACCATTTATACGAGCATGTCTTCTTTAAGTCTTCTGTATACTTAAACGTACTTTTAACGTGTAAGTTTATAATACGAAGATAGCAATTTGATTAGTAAATATAAATTGTGATAGTTTAAAAGGGTCTACTTACACCAGCAGATGTCACGCATTTGTCCAGGAGGTCTGTTCTCGCCTTCTCCTTACTTACTAACACAAAATCTTTTCCTCCGCGATGGACCAAGTGTTTCTTTTTACCTTTCACGGCGTGCTCATTGTATTTGAGCGAAGGAAACAATAAAGCAGAATAGACAAGGAAACGAAAACGCGTTGTAATTTGTAAACATTTTTTCCCCACAAGTGGCCTGCCAGTCCACCGCGGCACAAGCGATAATTTTCCCGCCAAAAATTAACGCATGCGTACTATGCGTTCGCGTCTTTATGTAAGACGCGAAGGTCATTTATACGAAGTTTTTCTCGTCTTAGTTAAGACGCGTCTTATCTAAGAACAGGTGTTAAGGGCTGTTCTAAAATAAGACGCGTCTTCGCTAAGTCGCGTCTTATTTTAGACGAAATGTGCCGTTTATACGGAAAGTTCGAGTCTCATTTAAGACGCGTCTTATTTTTCCTCGTATAAATGGCCCTATGAGTTTTGGAATTCTATGACGTCATTACAGTCAAACCTCTCCACAACGGCCACCTTGGGGACAGAAGAAAGTGGCCGTTGTAAGGAGGTACGGGTGAAATATGTAATATGTATGGCGGGGGACACAAACTTGGACCTCACCATACAAACGTCTATAAATTTTCGCAACTTTGCAGAGCTATTTCTTGATCTTTCTTCGTTCGCTTACTAAGACGTATCACTTTCAAATTTGGCAATGTTACTAATATTAAGGCGCTCTTTCCAGTGGTGTCAAAGGATTTTCCTTAACTGGCTCATTTCAAAAGTTGGAAAACCATGAAAAGGTCTATTACACCAACCAATAAGGACCGCAGTGTCTTTGGCTAGTCAGTGGATAATACCCACCATTAACCACCTTCACTTCGGTGAATAATTGTCATATATTGCAATCTTTCGGGAGTGGGGTTTTAGTCACGTGTCAACGTGCCCGCCCCTCTCTAGTACTTTCAGTTTTTCTAGATACATTTGTAACTTTAGTGCACAAGGGCATTATTGATGGATAAAAAGTATGGTTGTATTTATTATCACCTTCCTAAAATCTAATGGCAAAGTTCTGTTCTTTTAAAGAGGCTTCAAACACCTGATGATATTTACTGCTGGGTTGGGAAGTCGGCAAGTCATCATTCGTACAGAACTGGCCTCTACAATGCTGTAGCTCTGGACGAAGCGGTAAGCCTTGCAATTCTTTGTCAACTTATTGCAGTGATTTAAAGTGACACATAATTATGGTCTTGACTTCTCTGAAGGAGTTTAATCAGGCAAGGAAAGAGGGAGTTAAGGAGGGCAAGAACGCAATAGCGCGCATTTCTTTTTCTTTTTTCTTCTTCCTCGCGCGTTCATCGTGTTTTCATTCCCCTCAAACGCCTGTCCCCCAAGCTATTAGGCTGATTTAGCAACAGGACGGGAACGTCAGTTGACGAAGGGAAAGCGCGCGGAAAGGACTAAACACGACTTCCGGTGCCCAATTTGCTGCTCTACCATTGGTTAAGCCAGTTGTTTGATCTGCGCGCTCCGTCGTCAATTGACGTTCCCGTTCTGTTGCTAAATCAGCCTATTATGGCCCGGATACACAATGCGTTTTGAGCGAGGCACGTCAACAGAAAGTGGACGTTTTACGCTATCGGACAGTTGTTTTGCTCAAATGTTAGAGCAAATCGAGTCTGTAAGAGTAAAGACACTTAGCCGGAATATACAAATTTCATAGCATTAAGCCATATAAAAAGGGAAAAGGCGTCACTTTAAGATGACGTGCGTCTTTGCTTAAGCTTTAGATTACGTTTTATACGACCTCGCGAGCCATGTTTCCTTTCATCCCCTGATACTGTTGTTGAAAACATCGTGCTTCATTCACCACTCACATATTACCCATAATACACGTTTTACCCCCCTCCCCCATCCACCCCCTCCCGAGCATTTTGCATTTTGCATTTGAACGTCTTTTCTATGGTCGATAAGAGTACAGACCCAGAAATTCTAACCCTCCCGTTTTGGCCTTAAACCTCCCGTATTCGGCGAATATTTCCGGCCTCTCGTTTTCCTAATAAAATATTCTCCCTGTTTTTTGAAACTCTTCCTAGCCAAAGAAAGACAATGTTTTCTTTGTCTAACCAGTCTTTTTTGCACGATTCTTTGCCGTTTTACTGTCGTTTCTCGGCCATTTTTACCCGTTTGGCATCCGAGCATTAACCTGCGAAAACTTTGGGCGCGGTAATGCGCTGGATTGCTTCGACTTTGTGCAAGAAATTGCATCTTAGAGGCACATATCCCAAGAGGCTCACGCCTTCGGCGCTCGTGGGCGCGGCAATGTGACTCTAAAAACCTACCCTTGTTTAGTTGACAGGGTTGGAATCTCTGCAGACCATGGAAAATTGTTGTCGATTTGTTAAATACAGTCGCATTAGTGATAGCAAAACAACGTCAGCATTTATCCATATAAATATTAATAAAAACGAGGAAAATTGGATCAGTTGCTTAAAAATAACACATTATTCCTACATGTTCTTCACAGTTGGAAGGAGTGGCAATTGTTCACCGAGAGGTGCAAGACTTCGAATCCAAACGATTTTTAAATGGATTTGAATTCTACACAGTGCTTAAAGGAAGGTACAATAGAAAGAAAACTCTATCAAGTTCTGTCTTTTTTTCCATTTGTGAAACGGTAACAGAGTAATACAAAGGCAAAAAGGGATATATTTACTTTTCTAGTGTTCTAAGACGTTTATTCTCGAGCGAACCTTTCAGGACACAAAAAAGAAGCACGAAATGAGAAACAAACTTAGACCCTGTTTACATGGAGTGGGGGACCCCGGTCTAGTGGGGTAGGTTTCTTTTGTTTTGTGTCCCCTAGCTAGAGCGTGAAAACAAAAGAAACCAACCCCACTTGACCGGGTCCCCCCACTCCTTGTAAACAGGCCCTTAAACAGTCGACTTACCAAAAGTAACAACTGTATATTATGCACCTGAAAACGTTCCATTGCGCGTGGAAGACACAAAACCTACGACGCATAAAAATTTGTGGATTGCCGTTTAGTTGTACTTTACTGACATACAGCACTTAGTCATCAATTTACCGACATAATTCGCTGGTCCCATGGGTTTATGTATACGCTCCGCATCCCTGGACCTACCCCCGCATTCCTGCCCATATCCCTGTGGTCTGCCAAAGGTGGGGGGGAAGGCGTGGGGCAAGGCAATCTTATTGAGGGACAACCATATCAAAGCTTTCTCCGCCGTAGAGGTGTCTATTTCTGTCGTAGGGAGACTGAAGAGAAAGAAAAAGGAAGCCCGCGGTTTTCCTCCTTCCCATCGTTCCCAGCGCGCTTTCTATTTTCTTGATATTGGGATACCCAGCCGGAGCATCTGCAGCGGAGAGAGACATCACAGAGAATAAGGGTACCCCTTATAGTCCACGAGTTTCGTTTGAGGCCGGACGCCGGACGCAATGTCCTCTTGTTTGACCACAACGTTTTTTTTACTTTTAAATCAAAGATATATTTGACCCTTAGTTTACTCACACAGTTATGTAACGGATACAAATTTTAGAGCATTTTTTACAGCTTAAAAGACCTTCCCGGTTAACTAATTCAGCGCCAGTAAGAGTCCGATCTTAAACATTTCCTCTGGCACTAAATGCTCGCGCCTGCTGCACGAACCGTGCAAATCCAGTAGCTAAACCTCTGCTCCGGTAATTCCAAATGTTACCGAAAACCCTGTTATACGACGATTTAGGTACAGTTTCCGAAATTTACGACGTTTACATTTGACTTTCAATCAGATCTGATGGCTTGGACAATTGTGATCTGCACACCAAGTATAAAAAGCGACTCCTTCGCGTCACAGGGCCACTGGGGGTGAGTATATGAAGAAGCTTTAAAACAGGCCGCAACATGAGGCTGATTTCAAAGAGACTAAAACATCTCAGGCTCAACAACAGCTACAGCAAGCTGTTTTTTTTTTCACGGTCAAACAGCGTGGTTTTCGACTGACTATCGTAAAACCAAAAGGATAGAGGGCCACAAGTTTACTAGTTTCTGTAACTATTCCGTGCTACCCTCTTTAAATAAAGTGCATTATTATTATTATTATTATTATTATTATTATTATTATTATTATTATTATTATTATTAAGGATGATAACTTGCCAAATCACATGTGTACACAATACAGTAAATCCATGAAAACTCACATGAATTGAAGGTAGTACACCATATCCTGTCTAAGGTTGGAGAGCGGGTCACTAGACATACTCCAAGGATGTTTTAAACAAATGCAAAACGAGTGGCGGTAAAATACACATCCCTGAGAACTTTAGGATATCTATTGATATGGAAATATTCTTGCTTTATTCCCGGTACAAAAAAAGCGGAAAACTTTTATGGAGTAAATCACAGCACATGAAAACCCTAAACCAATACGATTACGATAATAATTCCAACTCGTCCAATTAAATAATACCAATATAGGGAAAGGAGGGGAAAGAAGGGGAAGGGAGAGGGAAAGCATTAACCAAAAGGGAACCAAAACAAGAAATAATTAGGACGAAAGATATTAGGATCATTAGGTAAAAAAGAGCAAAGGTATCAAGTTTCCTTACTATTTTTTAAACGCTTTACATTTTATAAAAAGGCTTACAAGTAGTGAAAACATTGCGCACTCACCCCTCAGGAAGAAACATATCCTTGGTGTGCAACCACGTGACATGTTGGCTGACTAAACAATTCAATTTTGTTCGCAGAATTTGCGCGAAAAAAGAGTTTAGATCACAGTAGGAGGAAACACCATCGTCCTTGTCAAGAACATGACCGCCCGTGACGACAGCTGCAATGAAACAAGCAATAGGCAACTGATTAATTCCCTTAAGGCGCTACAGAGTGAAGAAGTCGTTATGCCACGTTGCCATGGTAGCAAAATTTTCTGGATCTTAACAAAGCGTGGTCCTGCAAACATGGCAGAAAAAACCGAGAAAGTTGACATGCACTACTTTCCTGTGCATGATTGCACTCATGAACAAAACGGTAGCCCATACCTTTCTTCCATCATTGCACAATGCAAATGGTTTTATCTGTCAAGAAAGGTTGCTAAGATCCAGAGATTTCGTTACCATGGTAACAAAACGGTAGCCCATACTTTTCTCCCATCATTGCACAATGCAAATGGTTTTATCTGTCAAGAAATGTTGTTAACATCTAGAAATTTTGTTACCATGGTAACGTGACGTCACACTTTTCCTCTTTATTAGGAAAATCATGAATACCACTTTCCACAAAACTGAATTTCAGATGTGGTAAAATTTCTTTGTACTAAAAATATTATGTTTTCATTTAAATTTCAGGGTACCCTTTGTATCCGTGAGACATCTATGAAGAGAGGAGCAATGAGGGAATCCAAAGATTTGTTCATCCTTGATAAGGGCTTGACAATATACGTGGTAATGTGTCATTCAATGAATAATCCCCTGCCTATAATCGGTAAATCCACAAAGAAGGAATGAACAAACCAGTATTTGCCATGTAGACAATGCTTTACATCTACCTGGCTGCATGGCTCATTTCTTAGGTTTCTTTGTACATAATGCTTATCAGGGTCTCTTCCGGTGCCGGAGAAAGAGCCTACTTACAACTGAATATAAAGTAGATTCCCTATTTAGCCCCCTCTCTTAAATAGGCCCCCCTCCCTAATAAGTCTTCCTTTTCAGGGGAAGAAAGTTAATAAGCGTCCCCCTGTGAAAGAAAATAAATAGGAAATAATAATCATGAAAAAAAGATTTGGATCGAATATTGAAGATCTGCCAACTCTGTGACCCAAATCAGCAAATGTTAAAGTTGTTTTAGCAAACGGTTTACAATCCAACTGGGAGATTCCGATCATATAATATCAGCACTTTTCCGCCAGGATGACTCGCTGGAATGCAAGACACCCCTCCCCGCCCAACACTGGTTGATTTAGATACTCAGCTAGCACTCTCTCACATAATCAGTGAGCTGATTTATTATACTGTTCTTGTATTCTTAGTGGGTCGGCAGTGGATTAACAGATTCAGAGCTCAAAGTCAAAAGAGCAAAAGAATACGCCGAAGGAATTAAGGTAATGAAACAAAAACACCTAGAGTAATCAACGTGGTTAGGCCCCGAGTTTAGTTCTCTTATTCCTGAAGTTAGGATTTACTGCACGATCTACTCCTGATTTACTCCAAGCCTATGTACCCGCTCAGAGGTCTGGCTCTACTAGTCTGGTGGACCAACCAGGCGGCTGCTTTATAATGCTTCAATCCGCCAAATTTCTTATGCTCCTGTTTTCTTTTTTTAAGGCAGAGCGCAAGGACAGGGGCATTAGAGTTGGTACAGTCCGTAAGTTCAATTTCCAATTTTTTTACCTCTAATTAATAATAGTCCCAAACGTTTTACACTTTGCGGTCCTAACAATTCTAACCAGACTTCAATGCTGAAAATACCTCTAGAAACATCAATCCGTCCATTCTTCCGTCCGTTTGTTCATGCCTATCCTCCCACTCAGGCCTTCACTGCATCAAACATTCATTCGTCGATCCGTCCGTTTGTCTTTCCCTCCCTCCCTCTCATTGCTGCCCATCCCTCTGTCCATCCGGTCATCGATGAGTCCTTCCGTCCCTCCATCTGTCAATCCGTCGGTCCTTCTTTCTGTCCCTCCGTCTGTCTGTCCATCCTTCCATTTGACCCTCTGCTCGTTCGTTTGTCCGTTTCTCTGTCCATCTCTACGTCGGTTTGTCCGTTTGTTCCTCCGTCCCTTTGTCCGTCTATCTGTCCGTCCGTCTCTTGATCTGCCCGTCTGTCCCTCTGCCCGTCCGTCTGTCCATCCATCCATCAACCAATGAATCTCTTACGAATATTTTCAGATTTTCCTTGATCACTCACACTATAGACTTTATTTAGACAACAATACCGTTCTTTTCGCATTGCACACGGTTTGCCTAGTAGGCCACAGTGTCAGAGAGTCACAGTATAGCCTGTAATGTGTTGTGTGTGAGTAAACTTCACTTTTTGCAAGACTACTTTAACTTATTTTCGTTCTTGTCTTTTAAGATGAGAATGATGAGACGTTGGATAAAACTCACGAATTATACTGGGAGTTCCCTTATCAAGCAAAAAAACCTATTCAAGCAAAAAAATGGAAACCCCCACAACAGCCACAACGCGAGGTAAACTATGAAGCCCTCTGTGGAAACTGCGTTTGCAGTTTTTGTCCAGTGCAAATGTAAGAAGCGAATAACTATTCGAAGTTGATGACAGCGTCAAAGAGTATATATATCATACTTAGCAGAAAATGAGTAAACCAATTTGCCGCAAATGCACATTCCCACCATTGTTTTGCAAAGAAATGTTTTAACAGCATTGAAAAAGTAAGGTCGGAGGAAATTTATATTCTAACGTTTTCTAGTATAAAATAGAAGATCAAAAGGTCTCTGAATAGGGGAAATACATATGTCAAAGTTCTCTTTTAAAGAGGTAAAAAGCTTCTTGTATTTGTATGACGATAGACGCTTGATCCTAGCTTGGATTGCATTACTGAAGCATTACTGAACCAAAATTTATTCCTTTTTTTTGTTAAGTCTGGCCCAGGTCTGAATGTGTTCCTAGGACAGAAGCTGAATAGAAAGATGTTTCAAGTGAGACTCTTGTAAGTGTTTCAAAAACATTCATAACGATTTTTCACTGCATTTTATAGCAGTTTCGATACAGCTGCAAATATCTGCCCTCTCTTCTATGCAGGGGCTCTCGCTGGGCATTCCAATAAAACTCGAAATAATTAAAAAATAGTAAGCGCTTTCTTTCCCCCCCTCCAACTTAGTCCAATTCTAGGCGTGAGCTCTTAAATTGGCTTTATTAGCTCAGTTATTCAGAAAAATTTTTGGAGAACCTCTAAAAGATTCTTGGAGCTGCGAGTCTAGCAGGCTGGAAAATCATTGAATTTTCTATAAAAAATGCTTGGCCGCTTACGCCTCCTCCCCCTTCTCTTGCAAAAATGCTGAGCACAGAAATTCAGCTTAAAAACCTGACTATTCATTACATAGTGGACTTTAGCAATAAATGATCTAGGAAAGGCTTGATACTAGCACACGGATATCCGCTGATCGCAATATAAAGCACTGCACTGCTTACTTTACTAACAAAATCCAAAAACCTTTTAATGTGTTCCCTGTCTTTGTAACCCTCAAGGAATCCCGTTGCCCGCCGAGATCATGACTTTCGTTTCCAGGAAAAATGTCAAGGAGAAGACGTTTGCCTGAGGTTAATGGATTCCAAAGAAGGTCTGTTAATACATGAATTGGGTACTTCCCACTGATAAGAGAAAAACTCCACATGGAAAATTCCTTTTTAGGCCAGTTCTAAGCAAATAAAGCTATTTCAGTTTGGTAATCGAATTGGGCGTTTGGAATGCGTCTTTTTTTCGTGTAGATGGGGGAATTTCTTGGTAGCATGGTCGGTTGGTACATACTCAAGCTCCTAATCTTACGCAAAGAAGGAATGAATGAATTACTAATAGTCGCATTACTGAGCATACGTATTATTTCGGGCGATAACTGTAATGATGCGCCATCTTGATCATGTTTTCAACTTCTCGCAGGCGCTAAGATGGGGAAGAAAAAAAAGTTTAGATACGAAAGAGAACGGCGCACCTAAGGCGCAGCAAAGCACTTGTTCGGTATTTTCAAAAGTTTTCATATCTTTTATCATGTTTTAAAGCTTTTTTTTATCTCTTTACACTTTCTCCACGAATTTTGCGATTCATGAGAGGAGATAGCTACCGTTACTATGCGATACCTGTTTAAGCTGTTTCAAGGGAGGCGATTTCACACTCTTTTTTCGCAGCTAATATCAGCTGTTTCTTACAATTAACCCGTTTTTGTTTTAATTGCAGTTTACGTTGTTCATGTGAAAGATTCTGAGGAGCATGTGTTTATCCGGGTTGGAAAATCCTCATGGATACGAGAAAAGGGAAACGGTTTGATTGTTGGTCATGTGAGTATTATAGTGGCCATTAGCTTTGTTCTGGTATCCAGTGATTATCGAGGATTTTGTCCTCTTAGACGTCCTCGTCCTAGCCTGCGTGGCAGGCGTCCGAAAGGGAAAGGGAAAGGATTTAGGGCACGAGACCGCGCGCGAGGGAGGAAGGGAACGCCCCGCGCGCTCTCTCGCGCGCAAATTCCCCCTTCCCCTTCCCCTTCCCCCTTTAACGCCTGCCACGCAGGCTATCCTCGTCCTCGACTCTAATGTTCCCTAATGTCTTTAGTCCTGTTAACAATAACAGGTGCGTTTTCAAAGTCCAGTATAAAGAGAAATTTCTAAGAGATTCATGGGTCCACGTGTAGCCGCATCACAGGGCACTCACAGGATTAGATAATTGAGAAGAGACAGACCTTGGAAACCAGAGGTTGTCCTCCTCGTACATTAGTGAACTTACGCAACAGGACGGGAGAGGAAAGAAGACGGCAAAGCTTGTTTCTCCGTCTTTTTTCGAAGAAACCAGAGGTGGCGTCGAGTAAAGTAGGTTGTTTTCTCAGGCTAATTTCACAACAAATTGATATTTTTCTAATGGAATCAGCCTGGGTTGTGGATCTCCTTCTAAGTACCTCTCGTTGAGTAGCCTCACGACATAAGCCGGATGATACTGCATATATGGTAATAATGTGCGACAAGCTACCACATTTGTTGTTGTTTTTTTTTTTCAAAATCGACAGGATTATCTGAAGGACGAAGAGTTGACATTCGAAAGACACTCTGGAATCCCCATTACTGTCGTTAAAGAAGAGCAGTTTTCAATTCAACTCCAGGCCGCCATTGGCATATAGGTGAGCCACCTCTCAAAAGTTTTGCTCTTGCCTTTTGTAAGAATTTGAAATAAAAGCAAGCAGTGGTAAAGAGAAGAGTATAGCCTGTACCTTCTGAAGTGGAGTTGCTTCTTGTAATTGACGCTATTAAAAACGACTCAGAACCATTGCAATGGTTTTTGGGATTAAGTTTTTCATGGAAGATTTCAAGTTCCAAGTGCGAAAAGATTGCTTGGCATTATGGGCCGGATTGTTCAAAGCGGGGTTAACTGAAATAACCAGCGTGAGCATTATAAATGGCCTTCGAACACATGAACTGGTCGCAGAATAACTAGTGTTGTTATATAGGTGACACCAGTTGTTCAAAAGATGGATAGCGCTGTCCACTATAATTATAAATGAATTTAAGTTGCATTATTATCGTATAGAAAGAGTTCTAAACAGCGCTGATTACTCGATTTCTCTTTTTATCAGTATAAACCCATCAGACATATTCATGAAGACATTGGTCAAGGCAGCCGGTTTAATTCGCAGTTTACCAAGATGGGGCCAAGATGATCGAAGAGAGGAATTTATCAGCTCTTGAGGAAACATTTATTTATAGGGTGTTTTTACATTAAATAATGGTGTTATAATCCACATGTTTTAAGAAAAACTGGATTGACCTTTGCAGTTCATTATAGTGCTTTAGTAGCTGAGAATAATAGTAAAAGTAGAAAAGGAAACATGTCTTGTTATTGTTTAATTCAAATACGCTTACATGTAGCGTCATCCTTCAGGGTACTCTAGAAAATGTTAAAAATAAGGAAAAACAAATTACGAAACCGGCGAAAGATAAGATTAAAAAAACGCTGGCGTTATCATCATCATCATCATCATCATCATTATCATCATGGTTGTTGTCGTGACCATTTTTAAAAATATATCAAACTAGGGCACCGTTGTGTCGTTTAACCTTGAATCAACGAATGCTAGAATCATAAACCATTCTCCACTTGTACCCATGACGAATTGAGCTGACAGTCTCCGGGATCTTTGCTCATCAAAAAGATTCAATGATCAAGTCTGAAACTATGATTTTTACATTGCAATTACTCTTCGTAATTTTTCTTTTTGCGCAAACGTACGAATATCGCAAGGCATGGGGCTACATATGCTACACCCTGATCGTAGTTCGGTCGAAACCACCGGCGGACTGGAATGTTGTTATGCAGTTTACTTCGGACACAAAATTTGCCAAAGTAACTGAGAAGAAGAAGGACTATCTAGGGTGGAGTATATCTGGGGTTACAAAGAGAGTGCACAAGGCCCCCTACCCCCTCCCCCCAAAAAGCATCATAAATAAGTCAAACACGCTTTTTTTTTATTATCATTTTTCGCTCAGGTAATTATAAGACAGTTGAAGTTCGAAAGCTCAAGAACTTCAACGAAGTTGAATTTTTACGAAATCTTCAAATGAATGACTGAAATCTCGATACTGCATGCGATAACTCAAATGATATGGGGACGTTTGGAAACTGCTAGTAACGAGTGTTGTAGACAAGAATGCACCTTTTCGAACAAAAAGGACCAAAAACAAAAGCTTTCCATAGATCATAAATAAAGTGTCACATGGAATATATAAAAAGGACTTTCTGAAGAGGAAAGCTACTTCTTCAAACGATCCCTTGATTTGGGAACAGTTCAAAGATGAACGAAATAAGACTAACAACGCTATAAAGAAAGCCAAGCGTAAATACTTTTCTGAAATACTAGATGCAAACAAATGTGATCCTCATAAAACTTGGCGGTTCTTTAATGAGCTTCAGTCTCCACAAAAGTAAATCATCTGGAGTGTTCCAAATCAAAATAGCTAGGAAGTCAAGTTTTCACGTCACCTGGTGTTAAAGCTGAAGCGTTCAATAACCATTGTACAAACATTGCCCAATCTCTAGCTCGCGAAATTCCCAGTGTAGACACTGATCCCGTTTACTATGTAAATCCTGTCTGAACGGAGTATTTCTTTTCCAACGGATCAATGTTCAAAAAGTCATAAAATTACTTAAAGCTATCGATGTTGGCAAGGCAACCGGTCTTGACGAAAATTCCCTAAAAATTACAGCCGATGTTGTTTCGCCCATTTTTATTCAATCCATACTGACTGGTATTTTCCCCTGTTAGCTAAAGTGTCACCTATTTTTAAGAATGGCTCCAAGTCAGACCAAAACAATTACCGGCCAACATCTGTTATCCCTGCCTAAGCCAAAATTTTTGAAAAATTGTCTATGATCAACTTTACCAATGAAAATGGTGTTAATCTGGTTTTTGCTCCCTACACAGTACTCTTACAGCTTTATTAGAGACAAACGATAACTGGTGTGTCAATATTGACAGAGATCTTGTTAATGGCGTAATCTTCACTATTGACACTATTGACCCAGAGATCATTCTTAAAAAACTCTCTAAATACGGCGTTGACCAAGGTGCCTTGAAATGGTTCAAATCTTCTCTAACTAACCGTATGCAAAGATACATTGCACACAGTAGGTCCTCTCTACTGTGGCGTACCCTAAGGGTCAATAATAGACCCCCTTCTCTTTTTGATCTACATAAATGATCTTCCAAACTGTTTGAATGCTGGTTCTCCTAGAATGTACGCGGACAACACTAACGTTACCTTTTCTGCACATAGTGCACATCATCTCGAATTACAGTTCAATACTGAGTTGAAACATATTAATCTCTAGCTTAAAGCTAACAAGTCAAGTCTCAATGTCGCCTGAACAAAGTTTGCGATTATTATCTCGAGGCAGAAACTGCAGACTTTAAATGACTACACAATCTGAATATTAATGTAGATGGCGTCCAAGTAAACCAAACAACTCATAGCAAATCTCTTGGCGTGGCTTGGTTTGACTTAGCTTGGGTTTTCGTTTTGAGGATGAGGTGGGTCAGGATATTCTAAGGCGACGCTGCATTAGTTGGTGAAGAAAAGTTCTTAGCGACCCGTAATTTAAAGTCATTGTTAAAATTTGTCATCTGATATATTGTGAGAAGCAGACCGACTTTCTATTCTACTGAATCGTAACTAAGCTTAACATAAACTGAGAGAATTTACGAGAATTTTGCTCACAGTACAAAACCTAAACATTTATAAAACAAAAAGCCATAGAAACAAAATTAAGTGAAATCGAAGATTTTGTTGACAATGGCGCTTAATTAGTTAGAAATGGGAATTTCTAAGTGCACCAATGATAATGTGAAGCTAACTACAGGTGGTGAAACAATCTTAAACTAAGAATTATTGTGAAGGGAACATCCTTGCCAGGGCACAGTTGAAATCTTCCAGCTAAGCACAAACTCGTTCGAAGGGCATCAACAGCTCTAGCATTTAATCATGAGCGGGTTAAGAAAACAGAAGGACTACGATTGGAAGGACTACGATTGGAAGGACTCCAATGTTGCGAATATCAAAAGCAAGGAAGACAGAGATGTAAGTCTTCATTTTGAGCAGTTATGGAGGAAACTCCAAATTTGTAGAGGAACTCTATGCAATGTTCAAGTAGTTAAAAACAAGAGCATTTGTGTTTTGACTTATATATTCAGTTACGATTACATGCCGCAAATAAAGAACCTGCTTGGAACAGAGTCGAAGAAATTATGTCAGACAAGCTTGGGAAATCAACAAACAAGGAAGACCCTCAAGCATTGAAATTTTGGAGGGTGGAAAAATTTCAGGTAAAAAAACTTGTTTCCAGTTTCTTCATAAAATTATGACTGACAGTCGTTTAATGTTTCCAACTTTTGACTTCGTGATTGAAATCCACATTCTTTATTTTCATGAAATATGTTCGCTTTTCCGTTCATTATACAAAATTAATGTAAGATTCTGGAAAACTGCGTCCAACTTCCCCTCCCTTAACCACCATTTTGCCCTGAGAAAGAAATAAGCCTTAACATTGGGTTAAGGGAGGGAGGGTTAGGTGAGGGATAGGTTCGCAGATCTTATACTGATCTGCAATTAAGGTTTGACCCTCTTTAGCAGCACTCTGAGAACGTTTTCTCACTCAAATACAAAGTAATTTGTCTTGGTTCTTGAACTAACCATGGTTTGTAAAACAAAAATGCCTGACAGAGTATAACAGCCTTTAAAAATCTGTGAAATTTAACTTTGCAAGATTTTATGCGAGGGAATTGACAACGCATTAATAATTAAAACCAGAAGCATCAACAACATCGCTTTTTGCACCATAAAAGGCAAAGTTTTTAAAATTCTTTGATGAGAGTTTTTGGAAACAATGCGTGGTTGCTAGCCCTACTGGGAGCGTAAAGTAAGTTGGAGTAGTATGGGTGCATACTTTGTGCATTTCAAATCACACTCTGGAACATTACAATAAGTTCAACTGAATAAGACCGGCCAAGTCTTCCAGCGTTAGGTGAATTGAATAATTTTGTAGCTTTTATTATTTATTGCATCAGTAGAGATTTCAATTAATTAGGCTCAGTAAATTTCCATTCCTCAGTGACCATATTCAAAAAATGGAGATCAATAAAAATTTTGTCTTAACTTGCGTTTTTGTTTTTGTAGCCGTATAATTTCTAAAAATACAGATCGAGATACATTTGTAAAGCGTTTTATTTGTAATAAAAACAAATCAGTCTGTTTTCAACCTATCCCACTGGTATTAGTATTATGAAGGAAATAAAGGGAGATGTAAAGAATCAATGATAAGAGATCTGAGCCCCAGATGGGATTCGAACCCAGGACCCTCCGTGTTAGAGCATCAGATCTAGAACAAACAACGATTTGCGAAAGGTGTTCAGAGGAACATAACCGACTTTCTTAAGGCTTGAATAATTACAGATAGCATAAATATCTTTTCTATTACATTTTGTACTCTAGTTACTGTTTACTGCACTTGCAAAATAGCGAAAAACGCTTTACCTTACAACTCTTAACTTGCAGCATTGCGCTGTAGCTCGTGTCGTTTTAAAACAGTGATTTGTCTAGGACTGTACTTACTTTGTAGCTGAGATGTACAATGCTGTCTGAAAGACAGTGTCTTTGTACCGTGAATTAAAAATTTAAATGCAGTTCAAAGACGAGTGTAAGCCTGGTTTTAGCTACTGAACACTTAAACCTGTAAGTGGAGTCGTAAAAGTAACGTCATCTTAGTGACCTCTCTTATACGGACACCTCTCTAATACGGACACTTAGGTTCGACTGTATTGTGAACGCCTAGCAGCAAGACTGAGAACTGTTTAAAGCATTTTTTTAATCAACTTTCTCTGATTAATTTCTTCGTAAACTACACTTGAACCACTGAAACTACTGGAACTGGTTTCATCTCCTCTTTTTAGGCTGTAAGCTTTAGTTCGAGAGAACTGGCGGAGAATTCAACTTCAGTCTTGTACCCCTTACCATATAAATCGTGAAGGTACTCCAAAAAATGCTCTGCATAACTACCACGGGGCACGAAGCCGGTTCTTCTCACAACTAGAAAGTTACACTTGCTGATTCACAAAATTGCTTTAAACTTTCTTTAGTCCCTAGAATAAATAACGCCAATTTTCTCCTGACACATCAATGTACGTACAGTTTATGAGTTTTAATATAATGATCACTAAAGGCAAAATACTTTAAGAAAATATACGGAGATTTCCATCCAGATATTTGAGCCGTGGTTTTAAACAAATTTTTTGTCAAATCGTCCCTACATAAGAGTAAAGATACTTATCAATATACAAATTTGGTAGCGTTAAGGCAATTTAAAATAGAAAAAAGGCTCACTTACGGTTGACAAAAACGTCACTAACGGTTTGGGACAGTAACATGGCGGACGTGACATCATGTGAAAAGGCTCTGCACTTTTAGAGTCTTGGAGGAATCAGGTATATTTAAGGCTGATGGGATCGATAAAGAGAAAAGAAGGAAGTACCTTCCCTAGTTAGAAACCAAGTAGTCTGCAATGTACCTTTTCATTCAGTTATCAATATAACCTTCTTTCTCAAAGAAGTATGGGATTAAAAAAAAGTCCTGTTTCTGGTGTAAATCATTACCGAAATGCTGTTCCTTTTTCTCTTTAGGTGAAAGATTGGCTTCCCGAGGACGAAAAGGTGGTAAAATTCTACAAGGGAGACTCGTACATCATTCTTCATGCTGAATACAAAAAAGATCCTCAGGGAAGACTCAGAAAGGAAGTTAGTATAGACAATCTGAATTGTTTCATCAAAAAAAGGGGTTTGTACAATAATGGCATGGGTTATTTGATGTCCTACACAGGCAAATCGTAGCAGTCGTAGATCCCCAGGTCATGGGTAGGACAAGGAGGTCCTTTGCCTACTGAACGGGCAGTTTGGTTTTCTTCAGATCAATACCCTGAGCTTCACATCAATGCACTTAAACAATCATCAGAACTTTCAAAAAAGCCAAACGACAACCTCCTTAATGTATAGCAATAACTTTTAGTGGTATTAAACTGAATGTTCTCTTTGAATTGAAATGTTTCAGGCTGTAGACTATGACATCCATTTCTGGATAGGAAAAACGTCCACACAGGATGAGTACGGAACAGCTGCGTACAAAACAGTTGAACTAGACAGTAAAGTAAGAAACAAAATATTTTGCAGGATAACGTACCCAATAAAATAAGTAAACGATCCTTAACTCTCACGCAAAGTGAGTCAGATCAGTTCAAGTCTGGTCATCGCTTGGTTATGGCTTTTCTTTTTATTTCGCGCTTGGCATTACAGTGGCATTGGTTGTATTTCTTGCTTTTAATACTGGTTGCATTCTTCAAGCGCTTGTACCGGTTGCATTTCCCGCGTCTGGTACCGGCTGCATTTTTTCCGCGCTTGCATCTCAAAGCATTGAAACATAGTATTTCCAACCGAAAGCTTCTCACTTAGAAAAAGTTAATTAGCTACTTGACGCGAAGACACCTACTGTGGAAATTTTCTTTATTATTCAATTCCACAGTTGGGAGATGAAGCGGTGCAACATCGGGAAGTTGAGGGATGTGAGTCTGACGATTTCAAAGAATATTTCGAGAAGATGGGAGTAAAATTCGAAACCATTGAAGGAGGGTGAGTTGAGTTAAAGCTGGAACTGTATGGCATTACGGGATTGTCCCTCAATTTGCTTAAATCATGTTCACCCCATAGGCAGCATCAGTTTATTGTACATAAAAGCAGCATTTCAAAATCCAAACGGTAACCTGTGTAGTACCTCAGGGGTCTGTGTTAGATCCTTTACTGTTTCTTATGTAAACTATAGATAGCCATTGAGCTACAAATGTTTACTGATGGCACTTTATTCAGTGCTGCATCAGAATTCGGCGACTCTAGGCGTTTCTTCATGGATAAATCAAGAAATTAGAAAGAGATTATTGTATTATATTTATAATTACCTGTCAGGGCTAAGGCACGAGATCAGTAGACATCTCCTAAACTTCTTAAATGGGATAATCTAGCCTCGTAAAAGGGCCAAGAACAACCTTCTTCCTATGAGCTGCGAAGGCAATCCAAACAAATCTCGCCCTTGGCTAGAGGAAAAACCTTTAAAAGTTCTATGAACGGAACGCTACAAAGGCTCACAACTTGAAATCAGCCAAATCTGAGAGCACTAAGTTCTTAAAAAATATTCCTGTTATTGCTTCTTTTTTAAGTATTTGAATATGAAAGAGGAAGAAATTTGTCGACATAATGTCGTGCTTTTGTTTATTTTTTAATGAAATTGTACTTATTTACATACGGCTTTCCCGTAAAGGCGTTTTTTAACTAAGTGAAGCTACCGTAAAGACATAAAGGCGATTGATTCATTCTTTTTCCTTTTCACGTTAACAGCATTGCCTCAGGATTTAGGCATGTTGAAATCGGAGCTGTTGACAAGGCAGTCACTGTGGTACATTACAAACCGTCAGCTCAAAAGAAGGATCAGTTCCAGGAAATTTTTATGGAATATGAAAGGAAGAATCTGTGCTGTGATGACGGATTTTTGATAATATTCTGCCATGATCGTTATTACAAGGTACATTTCTGCTTCTATCAAATAATTATAAATATTCGAGTTATCGTCTGTTCTTCAAATCACTTATCTGACGCTCGATACAACATTAATATTACAGTGTCTGGCTATATAACTTCTAGATGCCGCAGTGGGACACCCAATGAAGTCCCGATTATATCGGTCATACCGCGATTATGATTCACAAATTACGCTCAAAAAGCTCCTCCGTACCTCACTGGGGCATTTCTCCTAGCTCGTAAAACTACGGCTTACAACCTCAAAGACTCATGTCTAATTTTGCACTGGAAAATCCAACACGAATACCTGAAAAAGAACTTTTCCTATAGCGGTGTAAAAGCATGGAATTCTCTCCAAACTACGATTAAAGCAGAACGGTCTCTTTAGGTTTTAAGAAATCTTTGCGCAGTGTCGGTCTCCAGGGCACTAATTAATTTTAGTTGTCTTTCTGCCTACCCTTATACCTGTCTACCCGTCCATTAAGCTGTCTGTCCGTCAATCCGTACGTCAATCCACTTATCCCTCGGTCCTTCCTGTACGTCCGTCCGTTCGCCCATCCATCTATCTATACCTATATCTGTTTGATTATCTGTGTGTATGTCTGCGTCTCTATCTATCCAGGTACCTCTCTCTGAGATAAACAAATCCTTTATTTAAACACCATACAAACACAAGCACGTGAAAGCTTGTGAGACCGTGTAAACCACAATCCGCATAATATGTTCTTGTTGATATATTTTTGACCAAAAGAGAGACTGATAGTTGGCGCAACGAGGGGTTTCAGATTGTACCTGAGATATTTTCATCGGGTACACAACGACCACGCGCACACTTATAGCGTACGCAAAGTGGACAGGTTAGAAACTTTCAAACGAAACTGAACCATTATGTTTGGGTTTTCTTTGACTCCAACGTGCTTTTAGCACAAAAAGCAACACCAAATATGGTGAGTCAGCTGCCTTACGGTCAACCGACACATAACTTGTTGTTTATGTTTTTCTAGTTAAAGGGCAAGAATGTTCCATTAGCCTTCAACGAGCAACCGATCATCAACGCCATAAAGGCGTTTCAGGTATTACTAACTTAACACACATATATAATAACACATATGTAATAATACAGTTGTTTTAATTAAGATCAAGATAGGAGGCCGGCTAGTCTCTCAAAGAGGAGCCTACATGCTACTGACAGATTTGCGGTAATTAAAACCCTTCTAATGATAACCTAAAGTAAGTTTCAACATCAAACATCAAACAAAAGCAGACCTACATATATTTGCATCTACTTTTTATGTTATTTACAGTCTTACAGTTCCGTAAACATGATTAAAATATTTGAGTTAACATCGGTAAGATTATCCATCGTTTCCTTCCTTACAGGAAACAAAATATCCCAAAGCATTCACTGCGGAAACTTTCGGTAAGACTATGGATAATAAGTCAGTTTACTACAGTACTCACTAGCGCCTTGAATCTAATAATCACCACTGGAGTAAGACGGTCCTTGTGTTCGGTGTTCAAGACATCGTTCACGTAAAGCCCGTAACCAATATTTTAAGATGATTTTACACACCGTAGGAAAAACAAACTTTAATTGGCCATTCCGAGTTCCAAAACCCTCACTTTCAAAACGAGGCTAATTCAAAATCTTTCTTGAGAATTCTTGAGAACATTTGCATGAGAATAAAGAAGCTTTTTCATATAAATGGCTTCTTCGCACTTAGCCTCGCTTTAAAACAGAGACTGGAGGAAACTCGGAAAAGGCCTAATCCTACGGTACTTTTCAACAGATAACGCTTCAAATCGTGCGCGAAAAAAAAAACAAAAGGGAATGAACTAAAGCTGCCTTATAAACGAACTGTAGTGTCTATAAACTTTGAAATATAAGGCACAGACGGTAGGTTTTAGACTGTCACAAAGTACGAATTGCAGTGGTGTTGAACAGTTTATCCTTTAAAGCTCCGTGAAAATAAGCATTTATCCTCTACTCGTCTTAATTTGTCTCCTTTCATTTTTATATAGATCTGGTTCTTCCAACAATCCTGAGTTATAAGATTACTTAGACCAAGAATCTGCACGAATTACTTAGAAGTTTTTACATGTTGTTTGCTCTATTACAGACAGTCAAGAGGAACTCGAAAAAAGTGACATCTACAAGGTAGCCATTTTAGTTGGAGGTCATTAGTTAGAGTGAAAATAAGGGCTCAAAAAGCAAGAAATTATTTCTGTGGGTCAAAATTTTATAAATATTTAGTATATATTAAAACAGTGGCTAGTGTTTTTTGCTACAGTGGTTAATGTTTTTTCCCACTTTCCGGCGCGCTTTTAGCGTCCGTCACGAGGGTATTAACTATAAGCTCTCACTGGCTAATTTTCTCAGACACTTAGCGACAATTGCGCTTGTTTAAGAAACTCTTTTAAATCCTGCTCTTTTCATTATTAAACTGATAAGGAGGCTAGAATTAAGAGGATCTTAAAAGGCTAATAAAAAACTTTTAAAAGTGAAATTAAGGGGTATTTTGTTTCCTTTCTTTTGACAGAAATCTCCCCAGTTTATTGTAAAGTTGGTCAGGTATGTTGTTATAAACCATCTCTCTCCTAACAGAAAGGCTTACTTCCTACGTTTTGGTTACAGGAAGACATTCCTTTTAGTCTAATCAAATTAAACATCACTTTTTGTCCAATTCTTAACCTTTTCTTTAAAACTGACCGGAGATTGCCCAGCAACAACAGGATGTAGCTCCTATGTCCCGACCAAAAAGTGATACCGTCAACTCTTTCCAAGACGAAAACCTTTAAAATCGGCAATAAGTGATTGAATTGACTAAAAGGAGTCAAGAAAAGCAGGGACCAACTCTAGGTGTCCGTTAGGCAGGCAGTCAATCTAAGTGTTCGTTTTAGCGAGGTATTTGTCTGATAGAGAGTCAACTAAAAGTAGTAACGAAATACAGGGAGCCACTTTTAGTGTTCGTTTTAGCGAGGCGTCTGTTGAGAGAGAGCTGACTGTATATCGTGAACCCCGCTTTACGGACACTGTGACATAGTCCCTTTGGTGTCTGTGTTCAGTAAACGGGTTCCATTGTACTCTATTTATACAGAGTGACAGGCACTGAGACGAAGGAATTTGGTTTCAAGGTCGAAGGAGAATTCAATGACTTACAGGATTTTGTAGATGATGCAAAGAAATTGGATAGAGATGATGGTACGTTACTCTGCCGGCATCCTTGGAGTCCCAGGGGTATTCATTCAAGGGGTGGGGGAATTTAAACCCCTTGATACGTACTACTCGCTTATTGGGCAGAGAAATATAGCCACTTAACTTAATTAACCCGCACAAATGTAATCATACGGGGTAAAAAGTAAACAAGAGAGAAAAATGACATTAGAGTGTAATACTGTGTATAAGTCTACTATCTATTTCACGGGTTAATTTAAAATGAATCTTAAAAAATACATATTTCTGCCCAATCACGACGCACCATTCCATAAGAGTAATTGTCCTGGGGCATTTTCGTTTATTTTTCAAGATTTCAGCCGGTTTTTGTTAAAAACCTCCACACGATCCCGACTTAATGCGCCTTGGTCTTCGAGGTTGGTTGCTGTGTCGGTAGTAAGTGAAAAAGTTATTTTGAAGGGCTCAGCTTAACCCTTTAGCCTTAAAATACAAAGATAACTAAAACTGAACATTTACAACTATTATGAAATAGTGAACCCTTATTACGGACTGCAAAAGGTCAGTTTCTAGAGATTTGCCTACATGGTAGAGATTATATGAGTTACGATGTTATAGAGGGGGACGAAAATGTTTTTCCTCTTTACAATCCTGTTAATCTCGAAAAACACAATCATAAGCAGCAGAAGTCATAGTTTTCGCATCGTCCTGAAAAATGCTAGAAAATAAAATGATACCCAACTTCATAAATGTGTTGCGAACTGTCATCAAAACCTTTTCGTCCTCGTTAGCCTGATAAGAGGCGTTTTAGGAGTAAACGACGGCTATGAAGGACAAAAGGCCCCCACAACGACAAAAACACGTTCCATGTATAAATCCATGTTAATTTGACTTAACGCATGCGCAGGAGCGGATTTTCTTGTCTCCTGCTTGGTTTAAAAGTTTGAGAAAATATCAAAGCGACAGAAAAGAGAAGAACTTGTTGTAATTTTAGTTTTTTTTCTTAAAGTCTTCCTCATCGAGACAGATGGACGCTTGTTTGTGTGGATCGGTAAGGATGCCAGCTCAAAAGAGAAGCAAAATGCCATGTCTTACGCACAAGTAAGTGACGAAGCAACGTTTAATTGTCATCGTATAAAATTGTGAAACGTTTGAAAAGGCAGCTACCTTGAATACCAAAGAGCTGATTTTCTTTTGCGACACCTTTATGATATTTTGTCAACTGACTGCCTGCACTGTTTGACTAGTCGTTTCTCAATCTGTTGGAGCCAGAGGACATGCGTCTGTTCGATCTCAAATGATTTTATAACCATTATCTTATAACTACTTTATGTGCAAGAAAGGTACAGAAGGTATTTAAGATGAACTCCCTTGGTTTGGAAAAACAGTCTTAAAAACATTATTACCGACTAGAATTCGCAAACACCCACCATCACACCTATTTCCACATTTACATTAAGTTGAACTTATGTATGGTCAAAGGGATCTACATCTTTGGAACAGCTTTACGTATAAACACGTAATTCAACACTCTAGTTTCTATCGTTTTGTTTTATTATTTCCTACAGAAATACTTGGATACTCTGGCCCAGAATAAGATGAGTGGCATCACTGTGTATAAAGATGAATGTGGAAAATGTCCACCTTTTGTCAAATCATTGAAAAATAAAAGAGGTAAGTCAATTGCTATTGAATTATAAGGAACAAACAAGGTGTCGCTATAATAAAGTGCAACTTACATTTAATATAAAAGACATTACGAAGGTAACGACGACGATCATGGTGATGACGTTGATGAAAGTCATTACGACAACGACGACGATGATGATGATGATGACGATGACGACAACAGCGACGACGACGACGATGACGGTGACAATGGCGACGCCGACCCCGACCCCGATGACGATGACGATGACGATGACGATGAAGATGACGACGACGACAATGAAGAGGCAATAGGAAGCTTAAGCAACGACGATGGTGACGTCAACGAGAACGGCAAAAAAGCAATAAGTTTAGATTGGCAAAACAACAACCGTGCACGTAAATCACGCTTTTTTGTACATTTCTTTTCCGTCACCGCACGACTGCAACGTGAAAATACCTAATTTCACGTTTCGTCAACTCCAGGAAAAAATACCAACATTTGACGAATTGAACGAGATGGAATAAGCGCGATAAAGTTTGAAGCAGCGGGAATTCACTTTTTAAGTGACGTTTTCCTAGTGATGATGACGACGACGACAAGGACGATGATAATGATAATCTATGATTATGTGCTGGTGATACCATAAAATTCCTAAAATAATCCCCGAGGTTTTCATTTTTAAACAGCCTTTTACGAAATATAAGAAGGGAGGAGGGAAATTTCCGACTGAAAATCTCGTGGGAAATTTGCATAAGCAATTTTTTTTTTGCAAACGTTACCGTTTCTTTATAGATAAATGGTGTGATCACGCGACGAATGACCCCAACTGACAGATGATAGATGATGTTTACATTGTTTTTAAATGTTATTGTCATGACGATTTCTCAGTTTGTTGACATGTGAATTTTTAAAAGTAATACCGGCCACTTGGGTCCGAAGTTAATTTGACGTGCTGGTCGAAATGGCATTACATATTATATTAGATCTTTATGACGCTTGGGTCCTACTAGTACATTTAGGAACAGTTGCTACCCTATTCCCCATGTATATTACTGTGTGAGTCGCAAATTCAGCTTTGAATAGTCAGGTCCAGAGTTCTTGGACAACCGGCAACACACCCCTGAAGAAAATTTAAGGAATTCCCTCCTCGTGTATATTCGCTTACTTTCCCAGATATATCCGCTTCCTTCGTGACTTGATGATGTTTCTATTTACGTAGGGGCGGAGAAACGGGGAAACAAAGGACGCCTTTAGAATCAGTCCCGCAAGGAGCTGCCGGATGCAGTAACAAGACGCCCTTCCATAATCCGCGGCTTCAAGGATGTTTATGAACCCTTTGATTGCAGTTCTTCGCATTTATTTTGGATCTTTTATAGGTTTAGAGAATAGTAGAAAAAGACTTTGCTGTAACATTTGACATCATGCAGAAATGCACCGCCATGTGTCATGACGGTATCTTTTTGTTAAGTAGCCTGCGCCACAAATGAACTAAACTTCCGTTTACGTTCGTCTGCGAAACAGCGCTGAAATCCTTGTTCTGAGCCCTACCTGTGTACCAGGATTTGATTACGCGCCATGATTGGCCTGTTGAGAAACAATTGTCGATTTGTCAATCAGTTTTAGGGAATATTCGAAACGTATTTCGGGTAATCCGTTGAGTTGAGTCCGTTGGGGGCCAAGAGCAAAGATATCGGTTGCGTTGCTTCGCAGACCTTACTAACAGGGTTTAGATTACGTCTGCGACACGGGCTATTCTTTAAGGGACCGGTCATTATTCATCGCCGAGGGGGACAGAGGATTTGGGGCTAAACAAGGTGAAATTTAGCCGATCCCCCCTTCGAATGTTACTTCACTGAAGTGATCCCCCCTAATAACTTTTGATGACTTTCGCGATCCCCCCTCCATGTCTTCATTTTCCAAGCAAATTTGAGTGGTCCCCCCTCTGAATCCTTCCAAAGTTTTCAGCGATCCCCCTTTGATTCTCAAAAAAATCAAGTGATTTCCCCTAAAATTCTTCCCCCCCCCCCCCCCCCCCCCGCAGGCGATAAATAATGACCGGTCTCGAAGAGAGAGAATTACAAAAAACAAATGATTAATGCAGGTTGAAATAGAATAAATACGGCAAATAAAGCTTGACTCAGTTCTTTTGCGTCAGTTACAATATTTCGTAAAAAAGATTTAATGCTTTTAAATTATATCTTACACTAAAAAAGGGCAGGTTTTTCGGCATATATTTTATTACTGATTACTTTCTCATTTAAAAAGAAAACGCGCATGGTTGTCAATTTGAAAAAAGGTTAGCCGGCTAAGTTATTTTAAGTTAACCTCACGGGCCAGAAAAGATCACAACTTGATCCTCTGTTAAGATAGATACTGGATATTTCTCACTTTTCAATATTTCAGTAATATCTTGTAATACGTTCCACCCAAGGCTCGTTTTTATGTAACTCGTGCACTTGTATTGCCTAAATGAAGCAAACAATCATGATTTCACTGCGTGACACTGTGCCAATTTCTCGCTAATCTTGCTAAGACAAAAGTAATGGAAAAGAGTTGATTTACGCTTAACACAAAAAAGGCGTATCGGTCAATATAGTGATTCGGCTACGTTGTAAGTTGCATTTCCTCCTCGTTCTCGCGATCGCTTATTTTCGGGATATAATCATAAATGAAAGCGCGTCCGCCTTACGCTTCTCGCTCGTCTCCAGCACCCCGCTCGGCTACAAACATCCTTGCTGCGCGCTAAGCCTTAGGGAAAACCAATTCACAAGGAACTGACATCTCTGATAATGTCATTTCGTTGTAGTGGCTATGGCTTATTAACAAGGAACGCAGCTATTTTTTTTCGCAACAATTTTTATGATAAGTAGAAAAACAGTGATGAATCCTCAAGCAGAGACAGGCAATTAGACATAACACTCGCTGTCTTTCTCGAAAATAGTTATTACTTGAAAAAATGTCTTCTGGACATTCTTGTGACAGTACATATACTATTCTGTAGATTGTGTGGCGACAAGCCCAACCCTGACTAGAATCCGGCTTCCAACATCCACCGAAAAACTTTTAAAAACATGAAAGTGAAATAAGGAATTAAAACAATAGATTATAAACACCCGTAGGTAATACGATGAACGCTGACCCTCAAGTCAACCAATCAAACGCACGCCACTGTGTATCGGCAACAAACACTCACCAAACTAGCAAGCCCTTGCAACAAAAGCACAACAGGAGCATCATAACTTGTGGTTATTAACAATGGATGCCTTACTAGGAAATCACAGGCGAAATCACAGGCGAGACTAGAATGTATTAGCCATATGGAAACTCAATCAAATGTGTCTTACTTTGACTTTGAGTAAAAATCTAAACTTACTTTCCCGCGTGTTTTAAAAGTTTTAACCACAAATGCACGAAAATGATATAGCTTCTTACTGAATATTTAAGACAAAGCGACCCTCGTAATATAAATGGTAACGTATACTTAAAAAGTATAAATATTATTCTCCGAAGTATATCGAAAGTCAGCTCGTTGGCCAGATCGCCCATCAACTCTATAAACTTTTGACATAAAGCGCCGAGTATACATTATCATGAAATTACTCTGACTATGAATCAATCAGAGCTCACCTCATGCCACTTGCTTGTTCAAGTGAATAAGGTGAACCACTAAAACGCAGCGTGTACGAGACTGAAGTTGACAGAATCTAATCTGTTCTTTCCAACAATAGGTGCTATACAAGTGACAGCTGGGCTTTTGCTTACCAGCGCCACATTAGACACGAGTTGTTATTTCCCTTATCGGATTGAAGGTTGTATTTTCACTCAAGTGTACTGTTAAAAATCCTCTACCGAAAAAAAAACCGCTCCCTCAGGTATTTTAAAATAGTTCAAACCATCAATCATGAGCGGACTAGTGAAACAGAAGGAGTACGACTGGAAGCACTCAAATATTGCAAATATTGGAAGCAACCAAGACATACTGGTAAGTTCGTATTTTTCAAAATCAGACATCATTAAAGGTACCGGTCAAGTGTTCTGCATCTTGGTGAATGTTTTGCAAGCATGCAGGTAGAAAAAAAGACATTTTTTTAGGCGAGAAAGAATGCTGCCTTATCCGAGCCAGCCTGGAGCGAGACAAAGAAAATGCAAGAGAATGGACTGAAAATTTGGAGGATCGAAAAGTTTGAGGTAAAAAAGTTGTTTGATTTATTTTGAAACACCTGTCAATTGCAAAGAGTTATTAAACCTTGATAGGGGGACAAGCCCTTTTAAAGGATGGTTGTGTCGTTCTTTGTACAGGCAAAGATATATTCTAAATAATCTGACTTTCTGCAGCAAACAAAAAATTTTAAACTTATTTGATCAGTAGACTGATTAATATTCGTGAATTAAAGAGACATTTGTACGATAAAAAGTTCTTCATGGGTTGGCTTCCTAAGGCTTTTTTTTTTTCTTGACGCAAGGAGATACGACACACAATACTTAAAAATAATTCATGGCGATAAAGTCCAAACTGTGACAATGAAAGACATGAAATAAAAACTTCACAGATTGGGGAAGCATTTAATTCCTCTGTCAAAGTTTAAAAGACATGATTCTGCTCTTTGACTTTGGCAATATAGCTCTAAACTCACACATCTGACTGCAGGCAAACTTAAAACGTCACTTGTTCTTAATAGTTCGTACACTCCGCAATTCATTAGTTCTTGGCCCGTTTGAACAAAAAAAAAGAGCTTTCACGTTTCTAGATCACTACCGCTCTTTAAATCTGAAAAAAGATTATAATATAACCACAATGTTTGAATTTTGTCGTCTTGACAAAAATAACTTGGGCTAACTCAGGGCAGGGTGTAGGCTAGGCAGGTAATCAAGCCTTTTTGGGGTGTTAAGTCTCGCATAAACTCTGTCTGAAAACTCCTAAATTTAATTGAGCGGTTTGCGCTGTGACTATAGCATTTCGCCGAATCTGTTGTCGTTAGATTTTTTACTGCTTTTTTACTAGGTGAGAGAATGGCCTAAGGAAAAATACGGAACATTCTTCAGTGGTGACTCGTACATCATTCTTCACACGGAGAAAGCATCTCCAGATTCAGATGTTTGTATATGTTTTCAGTTCACTTTTTTAGAGTTATTAGTCTCTCCGTATAAGCTCATAGGTAAGATAATTATTGCGGCCAAAATGGATACTAATGATACAAACGCCAGCCCGTGATTTATCTTGGAAGGCGTTGAATGTGGCTAAATTTGAATTCAATATGAAACTCAAAGGTCCTGGATTCGTTGTTACCCATTGCTCGCAATTAGAAAAGTCGAGTAGTGATTGACAGATTGACTGGTTTTGACTGTTTTTGTTTTTGTTTTGTTTTGTATTTTTTTGCTATTTACACTCATAAAGTAATTGTAAGCAGCTACAGAATGCAAGCACCGTGATAGTATCACCAGAAAGTCTGCTGACCCTCCTGTCTAGGCCCGAAGTTTTTTTGAAGGTTTTTGTAAGCAGCCCTTCCGCCCCTGAAACACCGACAAGAGATATTAGACGGAAAGCACGTGACAAGGAAGTAAATCCAGTTTATGGCAATCCTTATTTCGACCAGATATGATAGGCGAGCGCCATGTTGGACAACGTAACGAACCTTTTAGAAAATGACTCCATGTATCACATTTATTTCGTATCATGGTAAAACCACTTTGCGCTAAGTGATACGGGTATAATGGTTTTGTTTAATCTTAATTTCCGGCATCTGAAACCTTTTCACGTTTCTGCAAGAACGAAAAATCCGGCAATGCTTACTGAACACATTAAGAAATCAAGCCATGCCAATAAATAGAGGATATTACACGGTGGCGAGAAGATATGAATTTTATGTTCGAGTGGCAAGAACAATATCTCACGAGTGAGCGAAGCGAACGAGTGAGATATTGTTTTTGCCACGAGAACATAAAATTCATATCTTCGAGCCAACGTGTAATGTTCTTTTTATTATATGGAGAAACCATTTCAACAAAAGCAAAAGGCGGGAATCGAGACGTCATTGAACGATACGACACTCACAAAGGTGACATACGGAAAATACGCCACTCGGGTCCGGGATGAAGTGGCGTATGGAATCTACCAGTGGTTTAGTTCCCAGTAAAACACTCTCCTTCATATAATAATATTAAATATTAATTAACATTCAGTAATTCACAATGCATTTATCTTTAAGGTGATATTTTATGATGTCCATTTCTGGATTGGAAAACATTCCACACAAGATGAATACACAACTGCCGCGTACAAAACTGTTGAACTTGACGCCTATGTAAGGAAAGACCGGAATGCATACGTAGCTTTAAAATGCGTCTTTGTATTCCGCTATAAAAAAAATGGTTCGAATGAAACGACAAAAAAAAATCCTGTCTTCTAATTCAGTTGGAAGCAACTAAATGGAAAATTGATCGCGACTTTTAAAACAAGTGATTTCCCGCCCCTCCTATCAGTTTTCCAGGCGGACCGCCTCCCAGTTAGCTTAGTTTGATGTGCGCCGGTCTGTCGAGCAGGAGGCCGCTGGTTTAAAACCCGACCGGACCGAGACTCAAGGTCTTTAAATAACTGTGGAGAAAGTGCTGCTTTTGAAAAAACATCTGAAAATAGTTAAACCCTTCTAGCCGCGTCTTCTGTCCCTTGCGTGACATATAACAAATTCCATGGGACGCTAAAGAACCCTCTCACTGTTCGCAGAGAGTAGAGGATGTACTAGTCCACAATGTGGACTTTATTGATTTAACGTTCACATTAGGAGACCTTCATAAGTCATTACTTCATTGACAGTAAACTGCTGCAAGCACTGAACACCCAACCGTTTCAGCAAATTATCCCAGAAAAGCCCTGAGGCGGGTGGATGCGTTGGTAAGATATTTACAGTTTACAATTTCCACACGTAAGGCGCATTGGTTACACATTCTTCCCGCGCTTGGCGCGGAAAAATCATGATCATTACCCACGTTTTACGATTCCTGTATACTGCGTACAAAGGCGTCTGAGGGCATATTTATGGACAGTAAGAGTGATAGCAAGAGCCATAATGGCTCTTGGTGATAGGGAATAGCAGTATGAATGTTAATCTTGAGCTTATTGTTCTAAGTAACGCATTAGCATGGTCGGCATTTTAACTTCCTGCTAAATAAATAAAATAAATAAATAAATAACGATTTGCAGGTAGCACATCCACATAGTGGTTCTTCGTCTACCTGATTCCTGGTCGAATTGGAATTTGCAAATATTGGTTTTTGAGGAGAGGGGAAAACCGGAGTACCCGGAGAAAAACCTCTCAGTGCAAAGGAGAGAACCAACAACAGACTTAACCCACATATGACGTCGACGCGGGGATATGAACCCGCGCCAGATCGGCGGGAGGCGAGTGCTCTCACCACTGCGCCATCCCTTGCTCCCCAAAGTGTACCTCGTGGCCTAACTATTGTTTTGATACCTTGACTGATGAAATGAAGACCTTCTCTATTCAATATTCATGAAATGTGTCCCTTCCATCTCTACAGTTGGACGATAAAGCGGTCCAGCACCGTGAAGTTGAAGCCTTCGAGTCTGAAGCATTCAAGGAATACTTTGTCGCTTTGGGAGGAATCAAAATAGAAGAAGGCGGGTGAGTTAAATCAAGAAGAAATGAACATTAAACTTGCATGAGAATAAAATCGTTTTCAATACGCAAAATTTAATGTGAGAGTCGTCCCATGTAAGGTACTCCAAGACAGTTTTTGATTCTGGATTCTTTGTCAGTGGAACTGTGGAACTTGGATTCCGGATTCCAATCGTTAGCGGGATTCCAGACTGCAGATTGCTGAATTCCGGATTCCAAAGCCCAGGATTTCACATCCTACAAGCAAAAATTTCCTTACATGGGACAGGTGAGAGCGCGCGCACCACATCTGGCCATTTTTTACAACAAAAAGAACCTTGAAGTTTTGTGAATCCGAGTCCCTCCCAAGATTAGATCCAAGGCCATCGTAGGGTCACCATCATTCAAAGCCCTTAAGCTAACAAAACTTTCAAGTGCCAGGGCGCCAAGAATGTCAATCAGATTTCGAACTCTTGCCTCGGTTTTAATAGCATTCTGACTCATTGAGCCACTTGGGAGACGAAAGCACACTAGCGCGTGAAAATGTATTTTCCGCTGGTATGTTACAATTCTCTACAGGCCTTTCTGCCACCTTTTGATTAGTTCCTTTAGATCATAAATTCGTCCGCGTAGAATGCGTTCTTTCTCTCTCTCGCATTCCTCTTTTTCACTCTCTTACTTGGTTGGAATGCCTGAGCATCCAACTATCAAATAGCGTTGTTTGTTTTGTAGGTGTTACATTTAAGAGCAAAATAATTTACGTTCGTTTGAGCGAAACGAATTAGAACTTAATCCTCTTGTGGTCTGAAGTAAACTTATGAAAATAATGACGAATAAAAACGCTTTTACCCTTGTTGGATGGTATATCCTAGCTAAAACCAACAAACTACAAAAACGGCCCATCATATGACCACCATACCTGGAGTAAGTATAATTTCGCATCCAGATTTCACACCAACAATCAGATACAGTTTTGATACTGTCACCGCAGCAATATCATCCTTCTGTAGACAAAGGGGATAAAATGGGGTTAGGGAACACAATTCCGGATAAAATATTTCAACTGACTAGTATTCCATACACTCATTAACTATAATTAGTGGTAACACTGTGGAAGCTTTGCTCTGACTTGTCAGCCTTAACCTGTTTAGTAGGTGTCGGTTTTTAAGGGCGAGAAGAAGAAATTACGAGGAAGCGCGCGCACACGAGGGAAGAAAACGAAAAAAGGCGTGTTCTCTCTTGCGCTCTATTAAAAAAATAATAGCCAAAAACACTGACAGGCGCCTACCACCATAGTTAATAAAGTGGAATGGTTATGAAGCTGGACAGACTTCTTTGTTAGATGTTTTTTGGATCTGACTGTGCACAACGTTCAATAGCCTATCATTTTGAGCTTACTGACCAATAGAAACATCGCATTAATTTATTCATTCACAATTTGTGGAAAAAAAAAAACAAAGGATTGTGCACGGTCAGGAAGCTTCCGACATAAACTGCAACACCGATAATTTCATCTTTGATGTTTGCCGGCTTTCCTGACCAGTCTCCCCTACCAACTATTCTGCCACGTATAGGCTATGACGGCCTCCGTAAAGTTGGGTCTAAGATTTTAGCAAACTGTCGTGGGTGAATCTGCCATGGATTTTCATCGTAGTAATTAGAAATATTGTGGAATTCAGTGGCGTGGAAATGCTGTTGTATACTGTGTGTTTCTCTCTCTAAACAGCAGTTCTAAAGTGGGCAACAGTGACACAATACTGATATATGCCCCCTTTTGATGAATAAAACTACGCAATCGGGAAAGTTTAGTCAATCGCTTAACAATACCTTGACAAATGGTGTTTTTATAATTTGGACAGAATTGAATCCGGATTTCGACACGTAGACTCTACCAAGCAAGATACTTTGATAGTTCATTTCAAAAAGTTGTGGAACGAAGAGTATGAGAGGTACACTTATGAAGCCATGTCCCCCCTGGACCCTAGACATCTGTGTTGTGACGATGGATTTTTGGTGATTTTTTCTGGCGAAGATCGCATTATCCAGGTAACCTTCTACTGAGGGAGTTAAAGGGCCAGTTTTAACGAAAAAGCAGGATAATTTACGTGGCTGGTATGTCATGAAGTAGAGAGAAATTCCAAAATCTATCAAGCGGCCGCAATAGAGGAAGGGATAAGTGGCAGCTTAACCAGTGCTGTCAACTCTTCCGAATAATCTGGGAGACTCCAGACTTTGGACCGTATCTTCCGGTTTCCAGATTAGAGTCTGACATCTCCCGTATATTCGCCAAAGTTGCTATTTCTTGTACACTCGACCTTGCGACTATAAAATTTCAGATATTTTGCGTTGTTTGAGCCACTGCGGGAACGTTTCCCCATGAATTCTGGTATGCCACTGTAATTTAAGCAATAATATGGCTAGATATGAACTGTTTATGTGCTATATACGTCGATCGGAATTAACGAGCATTTTTGGCACAAATGATGTCATTTGTCGTGTAATATGATGTCATCTATCATTTCTTCCCTATCAATTCTCAATATTTGATGACGTGGAGGCTTGACAGCCCTGTTAACATCCCCAGTAATTTACGAAACACTTTTTTCGTCCGGCAACTATGGTAATTGGTCAGAGGAAGGGACGAACTCTTAAATATTTCCATACTCAATCAACAGTCTACCCAATCATCATGCTCAATTTCGAACCACCTAGAAGGGTCAGCTTTTTAATTTCTACTGCAGTATTACGGCAAATGTACTAGAAACAGGCCATGTGAGTCATGTCCTGCATACAAATCTGGTTCCGCCTACACGTCAGCTTCAAAATTTAAATTTTCAAGCAAAACAGCTCGTAAGCTATTTCCATTTTCGTCGTAAATTCAGATATTGAAAGAAGGACCACTTTCCAGGGAGCTCTTTCTACGCACATAATGCATTGCCTTAATATTTCGCTTTCACAAGCGCGCACAAAGTAATTCTCAGACACGACACTCAGAAAGAAAATAAACAGCGACTGACATGGACAATTTGCTAGCCAGTAGTCGGATTTCTAACAAAGTCATTGTAAAATATGTTCTCAGTAAGATATACATCTGTAATTGTCCCTGTTACACCGCGTTGTTAAGATAACTAAAACAACATTTCTTTATTGTTTTGAAGCTCCGGGGAAAAAACACTCCAATCAGTACCAATGTCCCGTTCAATAACTGGATGAGCAAGAAAAAGGTACATCTTTAAGAAAACTTGATCTTTTTCTCTTTTTTTTTTTCAATAATTTAACAATTGCTCACCATCTCCGTCTTTGTTACAGGCAGAATACCCCAAAGCTAGGCTTGAGGTGTTTGGTAAGTCATATTTTATGCTTTTAAATTCATTCAAACATTTCATGATGATGATGAAAGATACAGACCTCATAAGGAAACAGTTTAAGCTAAGAATACTACTAATGCATAGGGAGGACAAAGCCTTAAAGAAGAACACCTTTAAAAAGGTTATCAAGACTTAATCATTATACCGTTTTGAGTGTGTAAATTCCTTTCTTTTAGACAGCATGGAGGAGCTTGAGAACGATCAAATCTATGAGGTACCTCAAACCATCTCTTTTTGTAATGTAGTTATTTCAATTACTTGTCTGTGCCAGGAGCTTATTTAATGTTTATGTTTAAAATTTTGAATTGTAACGAAAATATGGTACGTGTTGAAAATATCAACCACTTGAACGGTGCAATAATAAATAAGGAGATGACGAGAAATAAATGACACACCTTTATAGTAAAAATTCACTTAATACATCAATACAGTATTAGAGAGTTCCTTCTCTTTTCTTCCATGTATCGGTCAGTTGCGAAAGCGCGAGGCACTACCGTTCCACAATGTACTGATATCATTCTTTATTTATATATGTTTTCCACCCTTTTACTTACCCCAAGAAACCTTGTTTTAACAGCTGGTTTTATTGCCCAAACTGAAACAGGAAGAAGAAAAAGTGGTAAGACGAGGTTTGATCTACTACAGATCAGATCTACTACTTGACATACAAGGCCTGGGATCAATTTAATAAAACTTTTACAAGTGTAATTTACAATTGAAGCCTTGTTTTACAGTCTGAAAACAATAGCTACACTTGTAAATTACACCTGTACAAGTTTCATTAAATTGACCCTAGTGCTATTTTTCACACCCAC
>OZ037780.1:2175000-2307500 GCA_964035525.1 Porites cylindrica | reverse complement strand
AGTTGTGAATTCTTTTTGTATTTAAAATCATTCTATAAAAAAAGATTATTAAATTTAGTTTTAAGCTTATTTATGAACAAGTCAACCAAATAAAGTAACGCAAGACTTTAAACTCAATTTGCATTTGTAAACAAAAAACTTTTTCACCGGTTTTATCGATAAATTCGTGTCAAAAAGACAAAGCTTTACCTGTTAAAACTTCCAATCCGAACTTCGTCACCTTCTTCGTGTATTTCGGAAACAGCTTGCTTGATTGTTTGTGAAATTTCTTTGTTTGTTTACGGCAGCAAACCGGGAAGGCATTTTGCTCGCAACTTACGCGAATTTGGAGTCGCTCGCTCGGAGGAACTGGCGGTGAATCAGTGAATAGTGCAGGATATTCACTGACTGAGTAGCCAATCAGAGCGCGCGAAAAACACTATCCACTGTTTTAGTATATAGTAAATGAATTTACTCTCTGGGGCCGAGATTTAGTGTCCGTTGTCCGTATTAGAGAGAGTCCGTATTATAGAGGTTTTTTTTAAGAAAATATATGAGAATTTTGTCGGGACTTAAAAACTGTCCGTAATAAAGAGGTGTCCGTACGTACAGAGAGGTTCGACTGTAAGTTGCTCCCGCACACCAATTATGAATAGCCTGCGTAGCAGGCGCTTGGAAGTAGTGGGCGAAAGAGAGAACGGGCGCGCGCAAGGGAGACGCGCGTGTCTCCTTCTCGCACGCGTTCTCTTTTTCGCCCACTTCTTCCAAGCGCCTGCTACGCAGCCTAATTATGGAAGGCATCAAGTTCTCAATCGGTGATAAGGCTCAACAATACTTCATTATTTTTTAAGTCTCTGTTTGTTTATACGACAGTAGTCCTACTCATTCTCTGACGGTTGTTCATCTTCGTCTGTTTCGCTAGTTTTTATAAACCCCAAACTCAATTCATCGCGTTCACTCGCCGGTATGAACGTAACAAACGAACTAACCGGTAGTTCAGGGAGTTGAACTTGGCTAAGCTCTTGAAATCTTAGCATAGAGTGTGCACTCGAGCTTCTCTGAGCCAAGTCACTGGTGTACTCTGCGGCTTGGTTGAGCTGTTTCCTCAGCTCCTCAGCCTCTTTTTTTGCAGCATCCAATTTCTCCTTCCTCGACACGCGTGTGTCCTCGAGGGCGGTTATCATTTCTCGCTCTCGTTCGCGAACAGCAGCGATCATTTGTTCTGCTGCCTCAGACACCTTGTGTTTAGCGGCGGCAATGTCAGTTTCGAAGTTAGCAGCTGATTCCTCAAACTTCCGTACCACGTTATTGCAAAGCAAGTTCTTTTGTTTCATCTTTTCGGTTCCAGCCAAAATTTTGGCCTTTTCTACCTCCGCAGCCTTTTCGAGCGACTCAACTGCATGATTTTTGTGGTCAGTATTGACACACACTTGACAAATACAATTTTCACAGTCACGACAATAAAACCTCATTACCTCTCCTTCGTGGGACTTCACCGCACAAAAATCCTTTCGCTTTGTCAAGGCTTCGTAATCTGCGGCTTTAAACTGTTGGACTGGGGTAAGTTTGTGTTCTTCGAACGCAACAGCTCTAAACATCTCGTGAGCGTTCAAGCAGACATTACACATCAGCTTCTCGCAGTCAAAACAGTAAGTGCATTCGGCGCTCTTTTTCTCACAAATCCCACACCTGACCTCACGTCCATTGCAGCTTTGTTGAACAGCGAAAATGTTGAGCAGACTGGTGTGATAAGAGCTGGTCGGTAGCTGATCGAAATTGTTTCCTTCGGGAATGCAGATTTGTGTTTGGCACTCGGGGCAGCGAAACTGACCATCTCTCTGAATCGAAAGCGCGTGTTTCTTCAAGCACTGGCAGCAGAAAGTGTGAAGACACGCTATGGTCTTCGGCTTGGTAAGAATATCCAAGCATAGCGAACATTCAACATGTTTTTGAAGGTTTTTCAACAGAGATTCCATAGTTAAATCACATATCAAAGGCGAAATTTATAGAACTACACCCGTCAATTGTACATTAATGCAGATTATCCAGACGTAGCTTTTTGACCTCAGTAGTTGAAAACGTGATGTCATAATCAGCCGAATAATTTATGTGCTTAGAGATGGGAGGTGCTACTTGATTCAAAGTACAGACAAAACCAACTGTATCGGACAGAAACCTGCCAAAAAAGACTAAAAGAAAGGCCATTCTCTGTGAAAAATATTATTTACATTTGCTGACCATTCACTGGTCGATGGTAGACAATGCTATAGACTTTAATATGCTTCACTTAACCGGAAACACATAGTTGTTGTGGATGAGTGGAGCTGACTTGCATGTTATGTAGTAGGTATAGAGAGAAACAGAGGTAAAAGCCGCCGCGTCACTAGTAATTTCAAAAAAATGACCAGCCAAACAAATTTCAGCTAGGTTATGTTGGCTCGTTTCTCACTGGTCTAAAACATATAAAAAACAAACAGTTTATTTTTATCCGTATCCAATTAAGACCAAAGTCACCAAATTATCGCCTCATAACAGTAGAAAACTTCTTGCATTGCGAAATGGAGGAAAATTCAAAAAAACTTAGTTCACCTAACGTTCAAAGTATACGATGCATTCAGCTGCATTCCTTCTCATGGTTTTGAAGCGCAATGAGAGAATTTCTTTTTCTTTTTTTCTTTACCCTGCTAACACCTCATTTGTTTTCAGTGGACTTAATAAGCTTAATTATGTCATAACAATATCCTTGAAGCTTGTACCTAGACATTAATGTCTCCAATTGGGCCCTTGAAAGTTAAAAAAAAATAGCTGGAAACTGCCTTAAAAGGTCCTTTCAAAATAAAGAATGCTCCCCTAAGAGGACATGTGCTTACTGGCTATGAATAGTCTGTACTCCCGCAACCATAAAAAAGAAAAACAAGAAGAATAGAATCTATTTTAAAATTTGTCAAACAAAAAATATCACTAATATGGGTGATGCCGGGTATCAAACCTGATACCTCTGCTCTGGAAGTTTAATGCTAAAACTGTGTGCTACGGGACATTTAATTCCAAATGAGCAACGTTTGTTTGTTGCACTTAAAAAAATCTATTAAATTCTATAGCGAAAAAAGGGCATTAGAGGGTACCTAACCCAGTACCCTCGGCTGAAGGTTAAGTATTAATGCCTTGTGCAATGAGAACAATGGAAAAACTGTTATGGACGGATGGACTTACACACACATTGACATTATGCATACTTTTTTTTTCGTAATTTAATGAATTTTTAGTTTGTTATGTATTACATTTTTTTAAACGCTGACCCTTATGAACACGTAGGAAAAACACAGGAAAGAAGAAAAGAAAACTTAACATATATATATCACAAGCAATTTCATACTGATATGAAAGAAACAAAGAAAGAAAGAAAGAAAGAAGCCCCTGTGCATTCTTCTCTATTTACCAATGAATGAAAAAAGCGGCGAAAGGATCGTATGCTAATCAGATTTATATTTGCTCCATTTCATGTTGTGGGTCTCCAACTTATTGGTTGACTTAGCGATCATTGCCTCGATTAAGAAAAAAGTATCAATTTTGGAATTAAGAACTCTAATGGAGGTAGAATAGTGTCGACAAGAGTATAGGTATTGTTTTGCCAGTAATAAAATACGATTCACAATTATCTCGTCCCCACATTCAATAATATCAAACAGTATATCTTTGCCGGAAAGATTTTCAATCTTGAACTTATGATCAACGAGCCATTTTATAACCTCAGACCCTAGTACTTGACAAGACAGGAAAAGTTGTGCGAGGGTGATTCATCCGATTCACCACATAAGGAGCACGTTGGAGATGGTATAATACCAATTTTGCATAAGAAGGTATTTGTCACAAGGCATCTGTTTAGTAATTTGTACTGAAATTCGCGAGTCTTTGTCTCCAAGGCACACGTTATGGCAAGCTATAAATTTTTTTCCAATTCGAAGTGTCATTAACAAAATGAGCATTAAACTTTGGTTTAGCCGTTGGTGGAGTGACGATTCTGTTTCGAAGTTCTTTCTAAACAATTTTCGAATACGCTTTTTCGAGTAAAACAATTTGACCACTTAAGCTAGCCTGCGAACAGCAGACGTATTCCTGGTAGTCGCTTCTCTCCCTCTGAAAAATAGCTATTTTTCGGGGGGAGAGAAGCGACGACCGGAAATGCGTCTGCTGTTCGCAGGCTAAACTTAATCTCATCACGCAGTGAATGGTGTGTCACCTGTAGAGATGCAGGTTTTTAGTTTTAGTTCTTGGCCGGAATTAAAATCTAAGTCACTTCTCACTAGAGTCATCACACCACAACTATGATTAGAGCCGTGAGCAAAAAAGAGCTTACCTCTCCACTGTGTTCTCCAAATGTCTTCAACGTCAACAATGCTATAGGTCTCTTGAAGAAAGATAATATCATACCTCCGTTCATTTAGTCGGATAAAAAGGAACCTCCTTTTCGTGGCTGATCGAATCCTTCGAACATCAAGAGACAGTAATTTAAAATCCAAAAATTCTTTCATGAATGGGATCAGTGAAAAACTAAATTATGCGCATACAAATAATTTTCCACCGCAGAGGTACACAAATATTGAAAAGAGGTAACAACTGAGGTGCAAAAACACACAACACGTAGGTAGATAACACACACAAAACGCACACATGCGCACTCACAAAACAAAAAACAAAGAGACAAATAAAACAAAGCAAAAACAAGCAAACAAAAAATGCATTACACAACGACGTTTTAAGAAAGAGAGAAATAGTGGTGAGGTAATTATTATCTATAAGACGCTGCCAAAAATTTTGGAACATTCGTTTCAACTACTCCCAATTGTTCTAACCTACACATGCCCCTCCCGTTACAAAAACAGCCTGATAAAAAGTATAAACAAGTCAATTAAAATAAAAAGGGTCTAAAAATCTAGATTTTTCTATAAGGGAACAAATAGTCCATCAATAAATAATTTATCAGGTTCTGGTTTGCTAAAGAAAGCAATCTTTCCCTCCTCTCTTGCTTTTTTTAAGATGTGGCCACTGCTTTTTTCTTCTTTCGCTTATTTCTTTAGGAAAATCCGCGTAGACCTTAATATCTATATCATCCGCCAGCTCGCGCTAAAAACCAGCTCACGTTCTGGAAAGCTCAAAAAATGTCAATCACCGGTCTAGTTTCGCGCCCGTCTTCTTCTTTCCTATTCTGTGAGCTCGCTGGAATTCAATATCTGCTGCGTTTTCTATCTCCAATTCATCGCTAAGGTATTTTCCTACAATTTCATTCGTATTCTCAGTTCCATCAGCAGATTCTGGAAAACCGAAGAATCTTAGGTTTTCTCGCCTGTTGTACACCTCAGGGTAAAATATTTTGTCCTCAAATTCCTTGATTTTAACTTCGTTTTCTTTGTCATTCTTCTTTATGTCCTCAATTTCGGCGTTGGCGAATTCCATTGAATTGCTGAGGTCGTTTATATAATGCATACTGCACTGGCTATAAAGCCAGTAAGCACAAGAGATTAACATACAGATCAGGCATTAGATACAAAGCAAAATTTCAAACTAATAGTACCCCCCTCCACCACCCATGGGTTGGCCAAGGTTTTTTTTTCCCTTAAATGCTGAAGAAGGTGAAACAATAATATTTCTGTTACGCAACTCACTCGTGAGCTTGGGGTACCTGTGTGTAAACTCGCAAAATAACGTGATTTAACAACAAAAGTTCACTTTAATAATATAATAGTACATGATTAAAGAGTTATACCAGTTGATGCATATGCACGCCTATAGGCAGAGTGCTCAATAGAAGGACTAGAGCGTAGTATAATCAAGGTTGTCAGGTGTCAAAGTGAGATCCGACTTGGCATTTTTATTACTACGTAGTTTCGTACCGCACGGCATGTACGGCACTCCTCAGATAAAAACTGATCAAAAAGTTATATATGTGTATATAAACATGATTACGATAAAATATGCCATGAAAGAGAAAGATAAACAGCAACATGGTCAGCAACTTTTCATGGTGGACAAATTGACTTCATCGACTCGGTTTTTCTTCGTGAGTTTAAGGCTGATCTACTGCACATTTTTGGTTTCTTAAGCCTTTCTCAAAGCGGGAAGGATTCAGAATTTCGAAACGAAGCCACAAACAAGAGTGATCTGATAAAGTCTTTAAATAGAAGCCTTGGACATCGTGCAGCCTAGAAACGGGTTTGACCCATTAACTTGTAAGATTGCGGCCCTTTTCTACTTTGTAGGTTGGGGGAAATCCATAAATATAGGTAACATCTCAGTTTTTTTAGTTACATGTAGGTGGTTTGGGTTTAAGAAAATGGATTGAAAATGCTATCTTTGGCGCCCATTTTGATAACTTGTACTGACACCGTACGCACCAATGCATTTATGTTACAATTCGTTAATGACTAATTACTGGGTTTAGTCACTGATGCCGCGCTTTCCTCTTTATGTTTCATTACTAAAGTCACGTCGGGACGTCACGAGTTCAAATCCCGTTAAAGTGTTGAATATTTTTTTGGGCTTCCCACGTAATTGCATAAATTGCGTTCACAACTGCGAGGATCATTCTCCACTTGATTTCATTTCCGCAGTTCTCCCATATATGATTTATTTCAAATACATTTGTCGCATTACTAAATGTGTCCACAAGCTAGTAAGACGGCCACATTGCAGAACATAAGGTGTCTCGTAAAGCATATCAGTTCCTTTCTTCTTCGGCAATCGCAATATCATTTTCTTTCCCACACTCCTCGCAGATTTGTTCTCTTTCTTTGGTTTCTGACAGAAACACGAGTCCAGTTAGAGAATGAATGCAAGATCCAGCAGCTATGGCACCTCCGGCAACAAAGAAAGCGTCCCTGTATGAGCCAGTTATCTCGAAAATGTACGCTGGAAGAGAAAGATAATGCAATAGTTTAATGTTTGAATAAAAAAGGTTAATTTCGAGTAAACTATCATTTACTTTTCTTTGTATCCGTCAGTCATTGCGGGACAATACCAGGCGTGACAGAGACAATGGAAGTCCAGGCCGCACCAAAGGAGGCCGCACCTGTGGTCGATTATGGGAAATGAATGTGCGCTTTTTTCCCCCAAGAGACCCTGGAAGGGCAAGAGAGAGTGGCAGAAGTCAAGCCTATTGCACCGTGCAAGAAGCAGGTTTTCTACGTAGAAAAAGCGCTTCTTGTGAACTGAAAAGGCCAATTTTTCGATCTTCAAAATACACATGAAATCGTCACAGGCTCACAAAAGGGAAAATTTGCTTTGAGGTCACTTAATTCAACAAAGTGTCGGATGCAGTGACGAAATTAATGGCCAAAATTTTTATTCTACTCCGGCTCTGTAGAACCAACATTAGTCATTAAATAAGTTCTAGATAATATAAAGTTAAGACTCCTGAATCAATAGCATCAAAGTCCCAAAGCTTCTCCTATGGTCACTCTCTTGCAAAAGGAAGATCAAACGTACCTGCCAGGGGTGGTCCAAATATGATAGGAAGTGATACAACCCCATACAGAGTTCCTAAGGCTTGTGGTAGCTTTTCAGGTCCGACTAAATCACAGGTGGTAATAGCGATAAGCAAAATAAAACATCCGTCGAACATTCCAAAGCCAACAGCATATAGTATAAGCCCGGTGTAATCTCGTGCCAGGGGACATAGTGTACATGAAATAGCCATCATCATAAAGGCAAACTGAAAGAAAAAGGCAATCATATCAAGATCATTATACGTTTCCCACCTACCCCTTCCCTAAGACAACATTTTGCACAAATTGAGAAGTTAGAGTTAATGTTGGGTTGCGGGGAGGGGTAGGTGGGCAGTTTCCCAGAAACGTATAATAATTCTAATATCATTTCTTTCTCCAACTGATCACTAATGTCTTCACTAGCACCATGTTTCACAGTTTTTTGGAGCTGTACGCTTATAAAATCAAGTAAATTTCTATAAACTTAAAATTTTCCTTTCGCTTCGCTCACTCGTGAGAGATACTTATAGCACGAGAAGATAAAATTCGTATCCCCAAGCGGCCATGTAATGTTCTGTTTATTTTATAGATACTGATGAAATTCCTGCATGAAACACAACTTTTTGAAACTCTTGTAATTCTTGTAATTGGCTTATCATATTAGTAACCGTGGTGACACCAATATCCTCACACGAAAAAGATAAAAACAGTATCTTCACTGCGCGCGATGAAGATATGATTTTTTAGTTAAAGGAAAAATCCTGGTATTTCATCAGTATCTATATAATAAATAGATTTCTCTTTTTTGCGCGAGGACTAGGTACAGTCGCCATGGTAACATCTCTTTACATACCTGTAAAACATGGAAACGATTAATTCTTGGATGATTGAGCACAAGACCAAACAGGACTCGTGACAGTGTAGAAGCAATGGAAAGATACCCTATTAACAAGGAGGCCTTAGACTCAGGTATATGAATAATTTCAGCGTAATTAGGCTGAAAAGAAAAGATCAACATGTGGTTAATTAGCGGTAAAAAGAAAGGACCAACATTTCGGAGGACCGTTTACACAGCACTTCAAAATACTTTTTAGCAAGAACAGGATTGAAGGAAAATTTATTGATCAAGTTTACTTTCTGCCATTGTACCATGTGGAGCCGATCTCGTTAATCATTTACTACACTGTTAATTAAGAAGTGCGTTCGTCTTTGTTTAACTGATTTGAGGAAACTGACGAACAAACTATCGAAAAAATAAGCATAAAAATGAGCAGTAGCTCGAGAACCTCAAAGCAAAGGAAATCCTGGCTTCTTGCTTGTCTCTACTTTAAATTTACCTTGGTGAAAGTGAACAAAAAATATTTGTAACTTTCACAGGGGAGACTCCTTATTTTCCCCTACGCCTGGAAAAAAGTGAAAATTTTAAAAAGCCGTTCAATCGATTATCAGTCTGTTATATTTACTATTCGTTTGCTCACCAAGTGAATGAAGGGAACAAAATAGCCAATATGTATCAGCCACATGGCCACGGCCCAAAACACGAACGGCTTTATCTTCCATACGGACAAATCAAACAGCTTGGCTCTCTCTTTTCGGCCTATGTGGGCGCGTTTATACTTGGCAGGGAGGGGACGGTAGAACAGTGCGCTCACAAACATGAGAAAGGCGAATCCACAAAGAATTCTTAGCATGATTTTCCAGCCGAGGTTTGACAAAACGAGATGATAAAAGGGTCCCATTGCTATCGCTCCGATACCACTTCCACCAGTAACAATACCATTGGCTAACGCAAGATTCCTGTCGAAGTACTGACCTGTAGGAACATATTGTAAAATGTAATTAGTACAGAGGCCCTGCTTGGGGAAATATCCTCTCTAGACTTAACTAGACCATCATCTACTGCGACTTAACTAGCTTAAACTGCGCGTACATGTGGCACATTTGCGTCAATTCATTACAGGGTTCCTACATTATATGTCGCCTCAGTGGTTTTGCGTCGTTTAGCCTGTATAGCATACAACAACAAGTGAACAAAACGACATTGCCCAGCTTTTTTTAAGGTACTAAGGAAGAAACTGCAACTTATTAACGATGCGAAAGTACGAGAATGATGTTTGCTAAGTCAGTGAAACAGCCCGACTCGCAAAAAGTGAAAAAGGAGTCTTCCAAACAGGAGTAGAAGCTATGACCTTCTGGTTACCTGTTAAGATACCCTACCACTGAGCCACAGGAAACTCCTCGGAGCTGATCATGAAGCTATTTTAAGGACAAATTTCATGCGATGATTGACTCGAATACCATTTATACTTGGCATATTGGAAATTATATGTACAAGATAAGTGGATCTTGAACTCACCCAATACAATAGTACTTGCAGCAAAGCTTAAAGACGAACCAAAACCCCAGACAACACTGTAGGTGAAGTACATGACGTAGACACTATTAGCAAATGACGTCATCAAGAAACCAAGGACTGCAATAAGACCACCCGCTGCAGCTACGAGGCGACAGCTGAATCTTTGACACAAACTGCTCGCTACTGGGCCGAAAAGGAAGTTTACACCAAACGCTATGGAACCAATCCATGCTGAAACGTGAAGAGTCAAATGCAGTCATAATAAGAATTGGATCGGGGTATTTTTAAAACCCTTCCACGGTTTCATCAACGTTTGACTGACACCAATTAGACAAAAAGAGGCCTTACAAGTAATAAAGATGTCAAGTTTTAACGTGATTTGTTGAAAAACTAACGAAGACTCGCTCAATGTTTTAGACGTTTGTATGCATGGTAGGGGGACAAGTTCGTGCCATCATACAAACCATACAAACGTAAAATTTGGCGATTAATGTATACCCTTAAAACTTGGTGAGTTTTTTATTTTAAAGGCGCTCTTTCAAGCAGTGTCAATGGATATTCACTAACTGGTCTGTCATAACTGACTTGAAAAAAACCGTGGACGGGGCTGTTGAAATAACATTCGCCAAAGAAGAGTATCAAATCTAAAAAAATCCCTCATACTTAAAAAAACAGGTTCACAGTTAAGCGCATGCTCATCAACTAAATAACTTCTTTCCAATTTATTATTAATTCACGGTTAATAATCCCACTCACATGTATCTCAGCGATCTCAGAGTGTATTTCAAAGTAGAATTGTATTCAGCGTAACCTGAAGTAGGATGGAGGAGTACTAAAATCGCCGAAAAAAAATAGTGGATTATGCCAACAGTAGCAACGTTGAATTTATTGTTGACCCGATGGTTTTATTCCTTGGTTGATTAATTTACAGCTATTTGCAAATATTTTAGTTGGTCAAGTGCAAGTGACTACCAGCGGAGTGTGCAGATTGGTTCTTTGACAACATTATGACATGATGATCATATTGCTTGCATAGATGATACAGCATGTCCCGGTAGAAAAACAGCATTTTGATATATGAGCATGCGCTGAACCGTGAACCTGTCCCTTAAAAAAAAGTGAGCTATGTTTAGATCAAGCACTAAATTTAAAGTCACCCATAAGCTATAAGGCAGCTTTAAACAAAAACACGGATGTTACAGGCATTCAAACAGTGGAGTGGGGGCGAAAAAAATAGCGGAGACCGGGGAGAGCGCTAATTGGACTATTTGCATGATATACATGTTCTTGATATATAAATAACAACTTAAAATTACTGCTTCTAATAAAAACCAACAATGTAATAAAATACTATGATATGTATACCGGTATCCTATTTCTTCATTAATTCTGCCTTTGCATGCTTTTTAAATGATCTTAATGATCGGGCAGTTCTAGTGTTGTGACTGAGACTCTTCCACGCTTTTGCTGCCCTATAAAAGAAGCCACTCTGGGCAGCCGCTGTCCGGCATCCTGGCAGGTTTAGATCCTCACTGTTGCGGAGATTGTAAGCGTGCGCATTGGATCGCTTCCCTACTTTACAGCTAATATATGCTGGCACTAAATTGTTAACACATTTGTACATCATTTGTACAACCTTGACTTCCACTTCCGACTTTCTGAGCACCTGGAACAGGCTAAACAAAAGCCAACTCACTGAGCAAACACTTTTTGTACACAGATACACATTTAAACTGATATACAACGCCTTTTAGTCTGATGAATTTGGTTCACGATCCCAGAAAATCCGGGGGTGTTTTAAAACCCTAAGAAACCGAAACCAAAAATTACCATCAAGGACGCGTTGCGTCTTCATTTCCAAATAAGATAATATATATGTCCGTCACTTTCATGACAAACCCCTCCTCATCAAAGTCATCAACATGTTGCCAAATCAGCAAGGTTTTACTGAATTCCTTAATTGGCAAGAAACTTAAACTGAACAACCTCCTACGCAGAGGTTCTTATCTTCTTAGGGGGTCATCAGGCTAGAACATGAACGATTAGCACAGGATGTCAAAAAAGAATTAAATAACAATTTTTTAGCCCTGAAAAAAGCTGCAAGAAATGAGTGTTCATGCTTAATGCATTAACGAAATGTTGATATCCTCGCTATTATTGACATGAACACAAAAGAAGCAAAAGTTGTTTTCAATAAAGTCAATTAAAATCACCAAGAAACAGTCACTTTGCCTCGATAATCTTGATGATGATTGCGTGTAGCCCCCTTGGAAACGTTGGACATCATTAGTCTCAATGCTGTACTCAGTAAAAGAACTTGTTAGTTTGTCATGAGACTCAAACAGTCATAATGTTCGCCAAAATGAAACAGGAAAAACAAATAAATTTCTCGGTCCTATTTTAAACGCTTTTTTCATGACTCTTGGCTCACAAAACAGGGTCGGAGTCATGTTAGTTTTCTAGTTCTCGACCTGCAGGTCAAGCTAACACTGTGAATCATCGCACAATGCAATTTCTGTGGGATTCACCAAGGACTATGATGCATTTTTGCAGACGTACGATATATGTGTGCACGTATGATATTAAGTTACTGCGCTATTTCAGTCGACAGCAAACTTTATAATGATTTTGACCACTACTGACAACACGCAATCTCCTAGATCCCCAAGTTCAGAAATGTGTTCAGCAATCTTCGGATCAAATACTGAACAGATGAAGTTTAGGAAGCAAGGGTGAGAATGATCCAAAAGCGAGATAGTTTGGTTTTCGGAAATTCTGCTGAGGTTACGTAACTACTAGCCGGCTTTAATACAGTTAATATCGATCACATTGTGATAACTCACCGGTATCTGCAGGATCTGCCTTTAAATCCTTCATCAAGTAAGTGTATAAAATCCCAAAGTTGTTGTGAATACCCATGATGATAAACTGGCAAATCGCCGCTGCGATGCAAATAATCCAACCATATCCACCGTCGGGACATTCCTTTTCTGCGCAAATCTCTACTGCGGTAACTTCCAACTTTTTCGTTTTCTTTCTGGCGATGTTGTTCCAAAGTTTTATCATTTTAGACTAAGAATTCGCCTCTCAGATGATCACCAGAACACTTGTGTGCAAGACATACAGTAAAGACAGCTGAAAATATAAACGTTCGGCCGTGTGTCGCCTAAGGGATATCATGAACAATAGGCTGTCTAAACACAAATTACAGCGGCCTTTGTTCAGCAAAAAACTTGATACTATCATTGTTGAATTGTGGGTTAGGTGGCCTGATAGGTGTGTTACTTTCGAGGCTGAGGAATGCACTCCCAACCCATATAAAAGTGAGGCGAAAGTAATGAAATCCTTATGATTACGCCCGGTTTTCAAATTCACGTCACAAATTCAGCTGACACCTGGACGCTATAAAAGATCTTATTTTGCTAATTTCTAACTGTTCAAAACCTCTATTAAGCGCGGAGACCGCCTATATAAGGAACCTTGGACTGGACGAGCCGTCAGTCATTTCACTCTAGACCTCGACCAGTCAACATCATAGAGTGAGTTAGTACTGGAATTAATTGACAATGCATTGAAGTATGTCCTCAAAAGAGTCTATAAATCAGATAAAATCCGATTACCCCGATATCTGTATGATTTTCAATCAACATCAAAGTTCACTGACCTTAATCAGTGCCCGGAATGCCTTCAAACAGACCGCTTTGACGTGTTCACTGTAGTCACAAATTGCGGTGTTGTTTTTTAACTCTCGTATCCTGCCGGTATCTTGTGTCATGTTAAAGACTGCAAAACAGCCTTTTTTTTCAAAATAGCCCAAGCCCTTTACTTGGAAGCTAAGAAATGCGACTTGTGCAACATGTGGCCTAAAATCATTCCAACAGAAGCTTTTTCAAACTTGTCTTTAATCAGGTTTGTAGGAAAACACTTGGAAGGAAGGAAAAGGGCCGGGAATATAAAACAGTTTCAATTTTGAGAATATAGTTTGGAGCTCCCACATGACAAATACCTGAATCAGCTGCGCACATGAAAATCACATTTGATCACTATCTAATTTACCTTACCAGCAGTAATCATCATACCTAATCATTAACTAACAGATCCAGGGGATCAATAGGAAAGCTTTGTTGAACGAGTGAAGTAGACTACGAGCAGTCTCTCTTTTTTCTTGGTCCGTCGAGAAAACCGCCCGAGACACGCAAATGACCACGCGCGTGACTGAAGGCACGAGACAGGAGAGGCACTCGTTTCTCGCGTCATGTTAATGGGTGACTGGAAAAATACTGACTCGTCCCCAGTCGTCTCTCATTATTAGTATTCGGCGTGGAAGACTAAAACGGGCTCTTTAACAAAGGGGATGACGGCTTCCCATCTTCCCGGCGCGCATAACCCAAGCGCTTCCCTAGTAAATAATTAATGAGTAGAGACAACTTAGAGACGACTGGGGACGAGTCAGGGAAAAATATCAGAAATGCTACATAAGTGGAATTCACGAGAGAAACTATAAACAACAACAACAACAAAAACAGGTTTGACCCTTTAACTTGTAAGATTGCAGCCTTTTTCTACTTTGTAGGTTGGGGGAAATCCATAAATATTACTAACAGATCAGTTAATAGTTACATGTAGGTGGTTTGGTTATGGAGTGAAAATGCTATCTTTGACGCCCATTTTTGATAACTTGCAGTGGGACCGTTACTGCACTAATGCATTTACGTTGCAATTCATTAGTGACTAATTACTGCTTTTAGTCGGTGACGTCGTGCTTGTTGCTCCTTATGTATCATAACTAAACGTGTCCACAAGCCAGTAAGACGGCCACATTGCACAACATAAAGTGTCTCGTCTGCCTCGTACCCAGACGTCTCTCTTTCGATGAAAATGTGCGCGCAAAAGAAGGCCGGAAGGAGACAACGGGCGTCTGCCGTCTGTACCCTTCTCATAGTCCCTTGCGGTTCATCACCACTCTCTCGCGTTTCGCGCTCGCCTCTGCCAAGCGAAAACCGAAGCGCCTGAGGAGGAGGCTGGTGTCTCGTATTAAGCATATCAGTTTCTTTTTTCTTCCGCAATCGCAATATCATTTTCTTTCCCGCACTCCTCGCAGATTTGTTCTCTTTCTTTCGCTTCTGACAGAAATACCAGTCCAGTTAGAGAATGAATGCAAGATCCAGCAGCTATGGCACCTCCGGCCACAAAGAAAGCGTCCCTGTATGAGCCGGTTATCTCGAAAATGTACCCTGGAAGAGAAAGAATATGCAACAGTTTAATGTTTGAATAAAAAAGGTTAATTTCGAGTAAACTATAATTTACTTTAATTTTCTTTGTATCCATCCCGTTATCGCGGGAAAATGATTCCGGGCGTGACAGAGAAGTCCAGGCCGCACCAAAGGAGGCAGCACCTGGGCTCGATTATGGGAAATGAATGTACGCTTTTTCCCCAAAAAGACCGTGGAAGGACAAGAGAGAGTGGCAGAAATCAAGCCTATTGCACCGTGCAAGACGCAGGTTTTCTACCTAGCAAAAGCGCTTCTCGTGAACTGAAAAGGCCGTTCAAAATACACATGAAATCGTCACAGGCTGACAAGAGGGAAACTTTGCTCTGTTGAACCAACATTAGTCATTAAATGAATTCTAGATAATATAAAGTTAAGACTGCTGAATCAATAGCATCAAAGTCCCAAGGTTTCTGCTATGGACACTCCGTCCTTGCAAAAGAAAAATCGAACCTACCTACCAGGGGTGGTCCAAATATAACAGGAAGTGATACAACCCCATACAGAGTTCCTAAGGCTTGTGGTAACCTTTCAGGCCCGACTAAATCACACGTGGTAATAGTGATAAGCAAAATAAAACATCCGTCGAACATTCCAAAGCCAACAGCGTATAGTATAAGCCCGGTGTAATCTCGTGCCAGGGGACATAGCGTACATGTAATAGCCATCATCATAAAGGCAAACTGAAAGAAAAAGGCAATCATATCTGGGAAACTGCCCACCTACCCCTCTCCTAAGACAACATTTTGAAGAAATTGAGAAGTTAGAATTAATGTTGGGTTGCGGGGAGGGGTAAGTGGGCAGTTTCCCAGAAACGTTTTCTCCAACTGATCACTAGTGTCTTCACTAGCACCATGTTTCACAGTGTTGTTGAGCTGTACTGTAATCCCAGAACTAGTCGCGGTCGCTTACGGGAGCTTTTCATTACAAAGTTTAAGTTTCGAGTTCAAACAGGGTTTCACAAAGGTGGTCGTAACTATAGCTGGTCGACTGAATTTGTCGAACTCTTTTCCCGAAATGAAATTAGTTCAAGCAGTTCATTAATGCTGGATATCAGGTAGACTACGAGTAGTCCCCCATTGTTCCTCAGGGAGAGTAGAGCGAGCGAAACGCGAGCGCCCGTGAAAATCACCCCACGCGAGAAAAGGACACACGCCACGTGTCGCCTTTTCTCGCGTGGGGTGATTTTTACGCGCGCTCGCGTTTCGCTCGCTCTACTCTCCCTGAGGAAAAGTGGGGGACTACTCGTAGTCTAGATATCAGGTCGACTCAGTTTACACATAGATTTCTCTTTTTTGCGCGAGGACTGGGTACAGTCGCCATAGTAACATCTCTTTACATACCTGTAAAACATAGAAACGATTAATTCTTGGATGATTGAGCACAAGACCAAACAGGAAACGTGACAGTGTAGAAGCAATGGAAAGATACCCTATTAGCAAGGAGGCCTTAGACTCTGGTATATGAATAATTTCAGCGTAATTAGGCTGAAAAAAAAAAATCAACATGTGATTCGGTTAAAAAGGATCAACATTTCGGAGGACTGTTTACACACCACCGCAAAATACTTTTTAGCAAGAACAGCATTGTACCATGTGGAGGCGATCTCGTTAATCATTTACTACACTGTTAATTAAGAAGTGCTTTCGTCTTTGTTTAACTGATTTGAGGATACTGACGAACACACACACACACTCATTACGAAAATACATTTCACAGGGGACCTTTTAAGAAATGAGAACGCTCTTTTGCAAACTATCGAAAAAATGGGCATAAAAATGCGTAGTAGCTTGAGAACCTCAACGCAAAGCCAATCCTGGCTTCTTGCATGTCTCTACTTCAAATTCACCTTGGTGAGAGTGAACAAAAACTTTCACAGGGGAGGCTGCTTGTTTCCCCCTACGCCTGGAAAAAAGTGACAATTTTAAAAAGCCGTTCAATCAGTCTGTTATCTTTACGAGTCGTTTTCTCACCAAGTAAATGAAGGGAACAAAATAGCCAATATGTATCAGCCACATGGCAACGACCCAAAACACGAACGGCTTTATCTTCCATACGGACAAATCAAACAGCGTGGCTCTCTCCTTTCGGCCTATGTGGGCACGTTTATACTTGGCAGGGAGGGGACGGTAGAATAGTGCGCTCACAAACATGAGAAAGGCGAATCCACAAAGAATTCTTAGCATGATTTTCCAGCCGAGGTTTGACAAGACGAGATGATAAAAGGGTCCCATTGCTATCCCTCCAATGCCACTTCCACCAGTGATAATACCATTGGCTAATGCAAGATTCCTGTCGAAGTACTGACCTGTACGAACGTATTGTAAAATAACGGTAGTTAGTACAGAGGCCCTGCTTGGGGAAATATCCTCTCAGGAATCAACTAGACTATCCTATCTAGCGCAACTTAATTGACAATTAATGTATGAGGCTGAGTATCTTATGAAGAATTATGGAGATCGAGGAGGGTGTTATCCGTCGAGGCCGAGGCGGATAACACCCTCCGAGATCTGCATTATTCTTCAGATGATACGAAAGCCGAATTCAATAATTGTTTTATTATTCATTCAAAATACTCTATTTCTAGTTTAAAAACATGGCTAAACATGCTTACCTCCATCGATCCATTGATATTAATAAGTTCATCTTCGATAGTGCACGTTTAGGTTGTTCAGCTCCGCAAATAGCAGATGTCGCCCTTCGAGTTGTCTTCTTGCTGTTCTTGCCATTTTTTTAGCTATTATTTCGTCTAGTTCTTTCTCTTGAAACGAGTCCGCTATTTTTGTTTTCGCAACCAAAACAACTCAACCTTGTCCCAAGGTCTTCTCGGTTAACGATGCATTAACCTGCAAGAAAGCTGCACTTTTGACGTCATCCGTTCATTAAACGCAAAATTCTTCCAAATTTCGTCATCAGTAGCTGGTTATGGTGAATTATACGTGTGCTTTTAGCCAATCAGAATCGGAGAAATATTTTGAATAAATAATAACTAACTTAAACTGCATGTGGCACATTTGCCTCAATATATTGCAGGGTTCCTACATTATATGTCGCCACAATGGTTTTGCGTCGTTTAGGCTGTATAGCATATAACAAGTGAATAAAACGACATTGCCCAGGTTTTTTTTTTTAAGCTACTAAGGTAAAAACTGCAACTTATTAACAATGTGAAAGTACGAGAATTATGTTTTCAAAGTCAGTGACACAGAGTCCAACAGGAAAAAAGAGAAATCAGAGATTTCCAAACAGGAGTCGAAGCTACCACTGAGCCATAGGAAACTCGTCGGAGCTGAAGCCATTTAAGGACAAATTTCATGCGATAACTAACTCGAATATCATTTACAGGTGGCATATTCGAAATGATATGTACTAGATAAGTGGATGTTGAACTCACCCAATACAATATTATTTGTAGCAAAGATTAAAGAAGAAGCAAAACCCCAGACAACACTGTAGGTGAAGTACATTACGTAGACACTATTAGCAAATGACGTCATCAAGAAACCGAGGACTGCAATAAGACCACCCGCTGCAGCTACAAGGCGACAGCTGAATCTTTGACACAAACTGCTCGCTACTGGGCCGAAAAGGAAGTTTACACCAAACGCTATGGAACCAATCCATGCTGAAACGTAAAAAGTCGAGTGCTGTCATAATAACAATTGGATCGGGTTTTTTTTAAAACCCTTCCACGGTTTCATCAACGTTTGACTGACACCAATTAGACAAAAGGAGGCCTTACAAGTAATAAAGATGTCAATTTTTAACGTGATTTGTTGAAAAACTAACGAAGATATAGCTCTGCAAATTCTCCCAATGTTTTAGACGTTTGTATGCATGGTGGGGGGGGGGGGGGGGGGGAAGGCAAGTTAGCGCCATCATCCAAACGTAAAATTTGGCGATTAATGTGTCATCTTAAAACTTGGTAAGTTTTCTATTTTTAATGCGCTCTTTTTAGCAGTATCAACGGATATTCGCTAACTGGTCTGTCACAACTAACTTGAAAAAAACCGTGGACAGGTCTGTGGAAATAATATTCGCCAAAAAAGTGTATCAAATCTAACAAATCCCTCATACTTAAAAAAAAAACTGAACTATGTTTAGATCTAGCACTAAATTTGAAGTCACCCATAAGCTATAAGGCAGGCATGCATGCATGCACGCATGTTACAGGCATTCAAACAGTGGAGTGGGGGCGAGAGAAACAGCGGAGACCGGAAGGAGCGACCATTTTCCTCTAGTTTTGCGCTAACTTTTAACTCCCGCTTTTAACCCTGAGTTCCACTTCCGACTCCACTTTCTGGGTACATGGAACTGACAGGCTAAACAAAAGCCAACTCACTGAGCAAACACTTTTTCTACACAGATACACATTTAAATTGATACACAACGCCTCTTTGTCTGATGAATTTGGTTAACGATTCCGGAAAATCTGGGGGTATTTTAAATACCTAGGAAACCGAAACCAAAAATCACCACCAAAAACGCGTTGCGTCTTCATTTCCAAATAAGACATGAAGACAAGGACTATATATGTCTGTCACTTTCACAACGAACCTCTCCTCATCAATGTGATCAAGATGTTGCCAAATCATCAAAGTTTTACTGAATTCCTTAATCGGCAAGAACATAAATAACCTCCCACGCAGACGTTCTTAGGGGGTTGCCAGGCTAGAACATGAACGATTAGCACGGGATGTCAAAACAGAATTAACTAACAATTTTTCAGCCCTGAAAAAAGTTGCAAGAAATGTTCATGCTTAATTAACGAAATATTGATCATCCAAGGTCTGATAATGCCAACTTTTGGAACTTGCTGATTCCGCTATCCCCGCTGTTATTGACATGAACACAAAAGAAACAAAATGTCTTTTACCATTGTTTTCAATAAAGTCAATTAAAACCAGCAAGAAACAGTTACTTTGCCTCGATAAACTTGATGATGATTGCGTGTAGCCCCCTTGGAAACGTTGGACATCATTGGTCTCAATCCTATACGAAAAGAACTTAACTTAATAGTTAGTCATGAGACCCCAACAGCCATGATGATCAATATGTTTAGTTTTGTGTTTAGAACTAGCCACAATGAAACAGGGAAAACAAATAAATTTCTCGGTCCAATTTTCTAAACGCTCGTTTCATGACTGTTGGCTGACAAAACAGGGCCAGGGATATGTAGTTTTCGAGGATAATATTTAGTTACTGCGCTATTTGTCGACAGCAAACTTTATAATGATTTTGACCACACGCGATCTCTTAGATTCCTAAGTTCAGCAATGTGTTCAGCAGTCTTCGTATCAAGGACTGAACAGATGAAGTTTAGGGGGCAAGAGTGAAAATGATCCAAAAGCGAGAGAGTTTGGTTTTCAGAAATTCTGCTGAGGTTACGTAACTACTGAGCCGGCTAAAATGTAGATTACATTGTGATAACTCACCGGTATCTGCAGGATCAGCCTTTAAATCCTTCATCAAGTAAGTGTATAAAATCCCAAAGTTGTTGTGAATACCCCAGATAATAAACTGGCAAATCGACGCTGCGATGCAAATGATCCAACCATATCCACCGTCGGGACATTCCTTTTCTGCGCAAATCTCTACTGCGGTGACCTCGACCTTTTTCGTTTTCTTTCTGGCGATCTTTTTCCAAGGTTTTATCATATTAGGCTAAGAATTCGCATCTCAGATGATCACCAGAACACTTGTATGCAAGACATACATACATAAAAACTGAAAAGATAAACCGGTTCGGCATGCGTCGCAAAGGCGATATAATGACCAATTAAGGCTGTCTAAACACAAACTTATTGCGGCCTTTGTTCAGCAAAAACTTGATACTATCGTTGTTGAATTGTGGGTTGGGTGGTCTGATAAGTGTGTTATTTCGAGGCTGAGGAATGCACTCCCACATAAAAACGAGGCGAAAGTAGTAAAATCCTCAGGACTAAGTCCGGTTTTCAAATTCACGTCCGATAAGAGTATACCTTTATAGACACCCAGACGTTATAAAATATATTATTTTGCTAATTTGTAACTGAAATTAATGACAATGCGTTGAAGTATGTCCTCAAAAGAGTCTATAAATCAGATAAAGCCGATTACCCCGATATCTGTATATTTTCATCCAAAATCAAAGTTCACTGACCTAATCAGTAGGCGTTGTTTTCTTTCTCGGGTATTGATGTCAACGGGAGCAAGAGACTGTCTCGGGGCCGTGTCGCTATCTTTCAACGGTAACGCGAAGTTCAAGACAAGTTTCAGTCGATGGCTTCAGACGGGAAAGGTTGCAGAGATTTGCGACCTTTGATTCTCTCTCGGTGCAAAGGCGTCTTGAAGCAAAACAACGAATGGAAAGGAGAACTATCGTGTGTTACCTAGGCGGAATTTACAGGCGATTGGAGCAGTTGGAGCGAATTTACGGCAGCTTTCCTTTGGTGGATCAGCGGGCCGCTTCGCTGGAGTGCCCAACCTTTAGAGAGAAAACCGTTTACATAAAAAACCATAAAACGACCATAAATCGGCCCGTGGACCTCACAGGAGAGACGTAACACACATTTTAAGTAAGGTAAGCTGTTTTTTATTGAAATCCTTTCATTTTCGTAGGTTACGGAAACGATAGGTTTTTTCCCCATACAAATCCTTATATTTCGAATGTTACGCAACAATGCCGATGTTCGCCGATGCTCATATTTCGAGCTTGGGTTACCTGTGGGAATATAAAACAGTTTTGATTTCGAGAATTTCTCAGGTTTGGACCCCCTACATAGCAAGTACCTAGATCAGCTGGGTACATGAAAATCACATTTCATCACTACCTAATTTAACTTATCAAACAGCCCCATCAAACCTTATCGCACTAATCATATCATATCACCTAACAGATCCAGGGGGACCCGCCCCCTCCATAACGCAGAGGAGAGGTGGGAAATATTCTCAACCATGAGAAAAGCTTTGTGGTACGAGTGAAGAAGCAGTTAGTCTGAATCGATTATATCTCCAGTAAAAAGATGTCCAAGTGATTGAGATTTTAACGATACAGTCTATTCATGGGGGCTTGCCCTAGTCTGGGATAGATCTTCGACAGTTGACCACCTTTTGAACTTCTGGGGAAAAATTTTCTTCACATTCTTCATACAGAGTTCATTGCGCCTGTCCTCTAGTTAATAGAGTCTAGCTTACAGATAATATGCTTTAGTGCCGCGTAGGGGTAGGGCACGAAGAAGGCTACTCAAGAAGCGACAAGATATGATAAGATATTGTTTAGGAAATGAATAGAAATGATTAGGTGATAGCTGCGTATGATGTATAAGGTAGTGATTGGGTATAATAAGCTAGTAGACATCATTAGCCAATGACTGCTCAGTCTATCTCAACCTCGTTCCCAAGGCCCTCTCCTACTCGACGAGTAGAGGAGAGGACCCGTTAATGTGTCCTCAAATACAGCAAAGCGACGAAACTTGCGATTCATAAATTGTCTTGTGTCATACACATGAGTTTCTTTGCTCTTCCCCGGTCGCAACTTCATTGGCTTTTGCTGAGCCATGCGCAGTTTGTTCTTTCCCAGAAGTCTCTTCGCGGATTTCTTTCCTTTCTCTGCGGGTTTCTAGATCTGGCATAAATAGTCGAGTAAAAGGAAGAGTGCAGGATCCAGCAGCTATAGCGGCTCCGGCTACGAAGAAAGCATCTTGATATGATCCAGTTATCTCGAAAATATACGCTGGAAGATAACGATTATGAAAAAAATGAAAAGTTGAATTTAATTTTGAGCGCCTCTGCATATGATATTTATACTTTGATTGCTATCCGTGTGTCCAGTGAGGCAATACCATTTTCAAAGGAAGTGCAGGGCACCGTATAAAACCAGTTTATCGTAGGTATTCTAACAACAGCATTAAGTTTGGTGCGGCCTGAAAGGCCAATATTATTAAAATGTCCAAACTATAAAAACTGCTACCACGTGCCGATGCAGTACGTTATAAAGGGTAAAATTTTTCGTTCTACACGTGATTCTTTAAGCAAATTAAACTTTTATCTCCTCTGTGGGACCAGCAGAAAAAAACTGAAGACAAGATGATTTAAGGATTGAGAATCCACGAAAAAGTTTCAGGGTTTTTCAGTCCCAAAGGTTTTAGCTACAAAGTAAATTGGTGGTTAAACCTATACCTGCCAGGGGTGGTCCAAATATAACAGGAAGTGATATAACTCCATACAAAGTTCCTAAGGCTTGTGGTAATCTATTACGTCCAACTACATCACTGATCGTGATGGCGATGAGCAAAATGAAACATCCATCGAACACTCCAAAGCCAACAGCATATAATATGAGCCCCGTGTAATCCCGTGCCAGCGGACATAGTGTACATGTGACAGCCATCATTACAAAGCAAACCTGGAAAACATCGAAAAACAGGCGATAACATCATTTCTTCAGCCTCGATCATTGCGGCTAACGGCATCGTGTTCAGTAATAAGCTCTTGTGGATTACTCAGTTTGACATAACATAACACTAAGTAAATTTAATAATCATTTGATCAGTCTTAAATGCTTGAGTGATTCACACTAGAATTTTGCTTGGCATCATAACTGATGTCGATCTTCGATTCATATGTGTAAACGCGAGACAAGTGAGCATAATCGCCATAGTCAAGAAAGAAGAACATCTCGAATAAATACTATGACACTTAAATAAAGATTCTTATCTTATCTTATCTCCATACATACCTGTAAAACGTAGAAACGATTCACTCTAGGGTGGTTGAGCATAAGGCCAAACAGAACACGTGACAGGGTTGAAGCAATGGAAAGAAAGCCTATTAGCAAAGAGGCTTTAGACTCAGGTACACCAAGAATCTCAGAGTAATTAGGCTGAAAAGGTAATAAAGTATTTAGAGCACCTTTTGAGGCCACCTAAGAATACATTTCAGATAGAACAAGAGTGTGGAACTGAGAAATTGTCAGTTTAACTCTCAAAAGCTAGGCGAACACAGGAAACACAGGACTGCCCAAGCTATGGTTGCGTTCTCCTAACGTCGAAAGCAATCGGTTTTCTACAGTGTAACAGTTCAAGGAAGTTACTAAGAAGCTTAGTCTACTTCAGCTGAGCAGTTTATTGAACTCTACACTGTGGCTTTAATTGCCTGCGTGCAGACGTCTCCTATTTCCTTTGTTGCACAATAGGAGACGTCTGCACGCAGGCAATGGCTTTAACAGTGTGTGTATGACATGAAAAGCCCTTGTCGATGATTGATTCTTAGCAAGTCAGAGAACATAAAAGATTCTCTTGTTCTTAGGCATTCTTTGTTCTGCGATATTTTGAGAGAGTTTTTTTGTTAAAAGAGTCCTGCAAGTACCTGCCGGATCTTCTAACCACTGACAAACAGGAAAATCATGATTACTAAGAACGTTATGTTGCCATATGCGCCATATAAGAACCTTTGTAGGTCACTTGTCTCCCAAACCTAAACAGCGTAACATAATGGTTTCAATGAGAGTACCCGAAATTCATGGTTTCGTTAACGCGCTGAGAAAGTGTAGCCCTTCAACTGAAAACCATGAGCAGAAAAATCATGTCATGGTGAAACTTTGCTGCGCAATTTTCCATGAGTTTCGAGCCTTTTTGGATCATATGCATTCAAATTAAGGAGCAAATTCCATTTATGCATATCTCGGACTCCTATGTTTGAGGAAACAAGCATTCAATCATTTTATAATATCTACCATTCCTCACCAAGTGAATGAAGGGAATAAAGTAGCCAATGTGTAGCAGTGATATGGATACAACCAAAAACACGAACGGCTTTATCTTCCATACCGACAAGTCAAACAGCTTGGCTCTCTCTTTTGATTCTAAGTGTACACGATTATACTTGGCAGGGAGGGGACGGTAGAATAATGCGCTGACAAACATGAGAAAGGCGAATCCACTGAGAATTCGTAGCAAGATTTTCCAGCCGAGGTTTGACAAGATGAGGTGGTAAAAGGGTCCCATTGCCAGTGCGCCAACACCACTTCCACCAGTAACAATACCATTGGCTAGCGGAAGTCTCCTGTTGAAGTACTGACCTGAAAAGATATTATCAAATGCAATTAAATTGGTCGAAAAGCTTTGAATGAGGAAACATAAGTATTCATTCCAAAATATTATCATATGTTATGCTCAGATGAACTGTGAATTTATTCAGAGCATATTAGTCTCAGTCCATGAATCACTGTGCCGGTCATTAGATTAAAGTTGGCACAATCGAAATTCCCGGACATTTATCTTAGAGCGACTGGGACTGGGTTGTTAAAACGGTCGCCGATTCAACAAGGAAACAACGTTAAAGACGTTTTTCCCCTCCTGAAAGCAGGAACTGAGAAAGCGGAAAGTTTATCATGAAAGAGCTCTTAACTGGAGATCATTTTCGTTCCTTACAATCCTTTCCCAGGAGACGACGACCCTTTTCCTGCATGAAAACAGCAAAAACGCAATTGGTTGAGTCCTCCGAGGAAATACGCAGACCTTAGACAAATATGGGGTGGAAAAAGGGTAGGGGGACTGCGGGGGAGATAAAGTTTAAAACATTATTTATTAACTGTGAAATGTCGACCTCTACTCAACGAACCTCACCTAACACAAATGTAGTAGTAGCAAAGCTTAAAGAAGAACCAAAACCCCAGACGACACTGTATGTGAAGTAGATGAGGTAGACACTATTGGCAAATGACGTCATCAAAAAACCAAAGACTGCAATGAGACCACCCGCTGCAGCTACGAGGCGACAGCTGAATCTTTGACACAAACTGCTCGCTACTGGGCCGAAAAGGAAGTTTACACTAAACGCTATGGAACCAATCCATGCTGGAACGTGAAAAACAGAATGTAATCATATAAATCACCATAGGCTGATACAATGTAGTATTAACATTTTAAGTCCCAAGAGTTAGTAACATCAAGTTTCTCCCTACAATAACGATGCATAATCAAGAGAAAAAGTTATGAGAATTAACAAAATGATCACCAATGGGAAAATGCTTTGAACGCTTATCGAATTCTCTCAAATACAGTGAAACCCCGCCTTACCGCCACCTCGTTATTACGGCCACTTTTTTTGGCCACCTGGCAAAAACCCCCATAAATTTTTTGGGGGCCCATTGGTGACCGTATTTACAAGGTTCCACTGTAATCAGGCTTTAAGGAAATGTATGGAGATGAGTCTGGAGAATTTGGATGTGGATATTGGGCGTTAAAGAGTTAATACCATGAGGGGGAGAAGTGAAGCTTCATTTTCCATATAGAAGAAAACAGTGTCGGGAAAACGAGAGAAATAATGTCATTGACAACTGCTTGAGAGCAAAGTGTCTCAACTAATTTTAACGCCGATCAGTTGTTGCTATCGGCTGGCCCCAGAAAAGCCATGATCAGTGAGCTGCAAAAGGTCATCCTATTGGGACCTGCGCACACACTAAAACGATTTCTGTTCATCCAGTAAACATACCACCTCTAGCACCTCAAGACCACCAAGGAATGGGCTCTGTTCTAAGACAGTACCAAAAGCAATTTATAGCGCTAGGAACAACAACAATAGCAATAAGAATAACAATAATTATGATAATGATAATGATGATGATGATGATAATAATAATAATAATAATAATAACAATAATAATAATAATAATAATAGTTGTAGAAAACATTCCTGTACAGTTTGAATTCGTCTTTTGACTAGATTCACTAGAACAAAATAACAGCAAAAAAAAAAAAAAAGAAGTAAAATGCAGAATTAATAAACGCGAACCGAAAACTTTCCAAAATTCAACAAATGACTAAGAAAACGAGCAAAAGTACAGGAAAAACTATACTTACAAGATCCGTACGGCAACTCCGGATACAACTAAGCGACTGATTTACATGGACCAAAAAATAAAAATTTATACCAAACTGGACTGAAAACAATAAACCTAATGAAGTTACGAAAATTGACAATAACGGTTACGTAACGCGACACCGAGACTAGAATTACAGAAAGAATACACATATTAAAAGGCTAACAAAAAACTACTCCGAGCGCGATAACAAAGGTACTAATAATGAAACTAACTTTACGCAACGCAAAACATGAAAAATAAAGAATAAGAAAAAACTCGCAATCTCTCGTGGCTACAATAATAATAATAATAATAATTATTATTATTATTATTATTATTATAATTATAATAATGCAAAAGAAGTTTTCTCAACAGCACTCCGTCGGTTAAAATTCAGGTTACATCTTGTTACGGCTTTTGACAATCTGCCCAGAATCAGGTATTCAGAAAAAAAAAGCTATTTTCCTTCGAAATATTTCCTTTTTCCTCCCGTCAAAGGGGTCATCAGTCATCACAAACTAACTTTGTCGGAGTAAAGGGAAAATTGATTAAAACTTAGGAACTTAAATTCACTAGAGGTAGACAGGTACTAATTATGCAGCAATAACATTTTTTATAGTTCTCTGCAAAATCCAAATTCACACAAATGCTAGAAGGGCACACTGGTCTAGCGTGTTTTGAGGTGCGCGTCTCGATTTCCGCGCTCGTCCACGGAGCAACGCTTGTTGAGCAGACCCCAGCAGCCATATTATCAGAATCCCTTGGTATATTTAGTTTTTTGTTTAGAATAGGAAAAGCTTGAAAACAGGATGTCAGATAGACCAAAACAAAGAAGCAAACAATACATGTAAAGGAGATATTAGACGATTCGCCTGAGTTCTGAAGATACAGCAAATTTTTTAGTGATGATAAAGTTATGTTTATGAAATCCAAGCATACTAAGAGCCTTCTGTTGTCCTTAAAGGCCTCAAACAACACTCGTGACGTTTCATGGACGACAGAAAACGGCGACAGAAACTTCTGGAAAAAGTAAGTAAGTGGTCCAGTTTCAAACGCGCTTATGCTCCCATGATCAAGTTGGCTCTCAATAGCTTATCGACTTGAAAAAAGACTACTCCACCTGAGGGACAGACTCGCTCTACTCAAGCTAACCTTTGGTGAGCAGAAGTTTGTCTCAGGGGATCATCATTATCAGCCTTTCGGGCATGGCTTTTAGCATTTACGATCGAAGTCGTTCGGTTCGCTGATATTCGCGTAGTTGGCTTGTTTATTTCCTCTTGGTGACATAAACAAGCCAACTATAAGAATGACAGCGACGCAAAAGACTCAGCACCTTCTAAAAGCACGGGGGGTGACAACTCTAACAAAGGCTGTTTGGGCAGTCCTATGAATAACTTTACGTCCTCCCGGAAATTTCGTCTACCCTCCCGAATTTTTCGGTGGCATTCCCCATAAATGTTTAACTTCCCAAAATTGTTTTAACTATTAACATTAAAATTTTGAATAGAGATTTTTTGCAGCTTCTTGTTAATTATTTAACTTGTTAATTATCTAACCTTAGTTATTTTTTCGTTTAGAGGGTATCATGTTAACACAGAAAGAAGGTCAAACTTTTTACGTATATAAAATCGTTGTTTTTTGGTTTTTTAATCACCGATGAATCAGGTGAGCAGTGAAGGGGCAAACCACTAGGGGGGTCTGGGAGCATGCTCCCCCAGAAAATTTTGAAATCTTGGTGCTCTGAAACGCCATTTCTAGCGTTCTGAGAGGACAAATTCTGTCCAAAATGTTCTCTAAATCAATTGTCCTTTTTATGCTTATTTTTATTGGCGTGACTTCGCGTAGAAGTAGTCAATTTTATTTTATACAAGTTGTGCGGTTTTTGAAATTGCTCTGGATATCACTTTCAACTAAGTATACTCTGTGTGGTGTCATTGTATGAATTTATTGGAAAATTTCAGAACAACTGTCGAAATCTGAAATTTTCCTATCCCGAACGCATATTGATCGGGATTCGGGATTTTCGAGCAAAGTCGGAAGGACCCCGACGAGATCAGGATGATTAAAGAGTCTTCACAGACATACTACTTTTTATACTACTTTTTATGGCCTCATTTGTGTTTAACAAGGTTAAATGAGTTTCGTTTTTTTCTTACATACTTCTTACGTACTTCTTTCAAGTTTTCCAGTATGCAATCAGTGGAATGTGCTCTTAAAACTCGTTAACGTGCAGCGTAAAAATACCCCTGAACTAATAACAACAACAACAACACTTTATTTCACCCCATAATATACAAGAAATAAAAATTTATAACAATAGTGCAGACGATGATAGGGGCGCTGGCTGCCCGAACTGATAGTGTGAACTGATAGTATGTGCCTTGCACCGGTACGGTTCTTGTGTCAATCCGCTGGGGATTGCACGTGGTCAATCGCACTCGAACTTCATGCTATTTCAGTTGGAATCGTTGCTGAATGGTCTTTTCATATCATGGGGAGTTCAGCCGTTTTCAAGTGTCAAAATACATAGAATACAGCGAATACACTGGCTGCATATCACTGTATATTGTTTGATAACATGTAATATCAAATCTTTGCTCAATGTCCCGAAAATATCTCAAATTTCCCGAAAAAATTCCCAGGTTTCCCGATTCCCCGCAAAATCTCCAGATTCCCGGAATAAATTTGTTTTTCTCCCGAAACAGCCCTTGTTAGAGCTGTCACCCCCCGTAAAAGCCTTGCCGGAAAGAAACGTCTGCCCGCAGAGGCAGACTCGAGCAGTCTGATATCATGGTATATTTCCTTTGGGCTGTACCACAGACTGTGTATTTTGATATTAACAAATATATGTTTTTAAATTTATGTTCCCGATATTTTTAATTGCTACGTAAATAAAAAAAATGTTATCATGATACAGGAAATCACCATTGGTATGCAGGAATCCAAAACAAGTTGTTAAGGCAATAATCAAGTGTCACAAGAAGCATACCTTAAAATGCGACTAAATTAGTTTAAGAAATTATTCTAAAGTTGCGTAAATAGTAGCGTACAACTGCAGTTAGGATAGTTTACCTGTATCTGCAGGATCTGCCCTTAAGTCCTTCATGAGGTAAGTGTATAAGATACCAAAGTTGTTGTGAATACCCATGATGATAAACTGGCAAATCGCCGCTGCGATGCAAATAATCCAACCATATCCACCGTCGGGACATTCGCGATCCACGCATATTTCTACCGTCCTGACTTTATACTTTTCCTTTTTGCTTCTGACAATTTGGTCTCTTATTTTCATCATTTTGGGTTAAAACTCTGTTCAGTTTTTGCGTTGTTAGCTCAAACACGTCCACGCAAGACTCACACAACCAAGGATAAAAGTTCGCTTGCGCGCACGCGATATGTTAAACAATGGGCCGTGCCGACACGAGATATATATATATATAGCTGCAAATAATTTGATATGCTGGCTCGTTTTCCTTTTATCTCACGATAGTCACACCATTGACCTAAGGTAAGGTATATTTGAATTCGTTTAAGGGCGGAAAAAACGAGAAAGGGAGCTTTGAACGAGACTCTTTTTAAAAGTCAATGAAAACGACTTGGCTTTACAGTTTTTTTAGTTTGGATTGAAATAATTGTCAGTGACTCCGACTTCAGATCTATTCATCGAGAAACTGAGAAATTACACTTTTATGGTGGAAAATTTATTTCCTGGCATCTTTTATAAAGGTTTTTTTTTCTTTTTCTTTCTTATTTTTTTTACAAGGGTGTTACAGTAAGATTTGTGAACAACGATGGTTCCTCCGTTGTACTTGTTTTGTAATAACACTACCTGCTTGAGTCTTTATGTATTACATTGACGAAAAACTTATTGCCTGAGGTCCTGAATAAGGGGTTCATTTCAGTGTTTCGACTGCGAGATATAATAATGTAGTGTTCCTTTTTGGTAAAAGTTTGATATCACGGTAAAGATCTGCCATTAATGAAAATTACATAAGCAGGGAACCGGGGGGGGTACTCCGGCTTTCAAGTGACAGGGATGATCGAAGGATTTTCTTGGGTTTAAAATTTTCGATTTCGGGATTTCTTTTGGACAGGAAAATTTTGGCAAGTATTTTTGGGGCAGCTTGATTTATGTAGGATATTTTGGGGTATTCAAAATAATCTGAAGATTCGTGATAGATCCCGTATTCCGGCCGCTTCTGGAAATTTTTATGGCTTGGAAATTCGGCGTGGGATTTTTTGGGGGTTGAATTTTGGTTCAGGGATTTTGGGGGGTTTTGTTTGAAGCACTAGGGATTTCTTGGGGGGTTTTATTTTTGCCCCCATTTGATCATCCCTGTCACTTGAAATACGGAATCCCCCCCCCTCCCACCACCACCCTGGGCAGGGAACCAAGTAACATGTTTTGTCATTTTTGTGCCAGATGAAAGATATCGATAATATTGAGTTCTACCCTTCGCAAGTGCACATGCCCATGAAATATGTGTGTGCAGACAATTTTCCCTATACCACTGATTATTCTTAAAACAGGTCATTTATCATTTGTTAAAATAACATAAAGATGATTTTTAACGTCAGAGACTTGCTAAAAACATAAGTAAGTGGTCACTTTTTGATTCGACATATCAAAGGACGGCGTCAAGAAACTCACAAAACATCTGTTGATAACCGATCACCAAAATAATGCGCGAGAGTGTCTAGACATCAGGAATTTTATTTTCGCGCAACCAAAGCAAAATTAAATATACCTTCAGGATGCGATACAAATTAATGCAATCGTCTATTTGAAACAAATGATAGTAGGATTGAGACAAGAATCCGAATAACAACAGGATATTCTTTGGGGGGGGGGGGGGGGGGGCGAGGTGTGCTTTTTGGGAGGTGGGATGATAAGTGGTAGACTGGCAAGTGGAGATCAGAAACTTACACTTGAAGTGGTCCCACTGCGCCCCCCCCCCAGGGGGGAACTCCCTTGTATAAGCCATGTATATACCCACCCTCGTCCACAGGGTTGGTTTTTGCGCCGGTTTGGTCTGAAAAGGTGTATAGACTTTACTCATGAACGTATTTATCGTTTCAATTCCAAATGAATAAGAAAGAAAACTGGGGAAATGCTCGAATTCAAGTGGATTTTAAGAAATCTCTTTTGTTGGCGTTCTACGTATACTGCCACGTTATTTCGTAACCATGCGCAGCTCACCTGACCGTCATCGATTCGTTAAATAGATTCGTATCAGGTTGGAAGAGGTATCCGCCGATAACAAGACTTACTTGTATCCGCTGTAACATAGAGCCCGACATATTCCTTTTTTTCTAGCCTGCGAGGAAGGTCTCCAAATGGGGGAGTCGCGTGCGAGAAGTCACGCCGCTCACTCGCGTGTCTCTCGCCGCTCGCATGGAGGGCTTGCTCGCGGGCTACTTTTTTTCGTTCTATTGATTTCATTAATCTTGATACCTGTACTGCTTTCGAAAAGGTGTGGGTAGTGGTTAAAAATTTGAAACCTTTGATTATCTACTTCATAAAAATTAAGAATTCGAGGCTAGTTTTAATCAGTCAATATGGGCCCGATGCATAACTACAGCAGTAAATTGATTTCAAAGTTCATAAGTGTTATTTAACGCTTTGCAAATCAAAAAAAATGTTGACCTCTCAAAAGATTCAGTAACTTCTACGTGATCCTGAAAAGAGGATATCGATTGAAAAAAGAGCTAATAACTAAATAAAGGTAAGAAAACTTAGAATCATGTTTTTCCTAGGGGCAAACATCCGTAAAACCTGGGGGAGGAGGCTTCCATAGGAAAGCGGAGACTCTTGCTCAGTCTAGGGGTATAAACAAAGTGTCTTGTGTCATACACATGAGTTTCTTTGTCCTTCTGCAATTTCATTAGCGTTTACAGAGACATGCGCAACCTTTTCCTGTTCGGGAGTCTCTCGCAGATTTCTTTCCTTTCTCTGCCGGTTTCTAGATCTGGCATAAATAGTCGAGTAAAAGGCAGAGTGCAGGATCCAGCAGCTATGGCGGCTCCGGCTACTAAGAAAGCATCCTGATATGATCCAGTTTTCTCAAAAATGTACGCTAGAAGAGAACGAATATGAAACAAATGAAACTGATTTCATCAAAAAACATTTTAAAAATGCATTGGAAACAAAGAAACCCCTGATACATATAATGGTTCATGTTTATTTTGAATTACTCTTCCACTATACCACAACTTATAGCGTATGTCTTTGGCTTTCGATAGCCACGATTGAACTTGAAAAAATTAAGCCAACTTTCTCAAGGTTAACTCTCTTTGATACCCTTTAGGTTTATGGGAATGGTTACAATGCAAATAGGCGGTTAAGCTACAAAGTAAAACGTACCTGCTAAAGGAGCTCCACATATTATAGGAAGAGATATAACTCCATACAAGGACCCTAAACCTTGTGGTAGCAAATTAGGTCCGACTATATCACTAGTAGTGATGGCTTGAAGCAAAACAAAACAGCCGTCAAACGTTCCAAAGCTAACAGTATATAATATGAGCCCAGTGTAATCTTGTACCAGCGGACATAGCATGCATGTAACAGCCATCATTACAAAGCAAACCTGAAAGAAAAAAAGAAGCATCTTCTGTATGGTTGAACCCGCGGGCGGGCAAGATGAAGCGAATCCTGCATTCTGATTGGCTAAAGCCCGCTTGGGATTTTCCGCGTTGGTCCCGCAATTAAAAGTTCCCTTTTTGGGCGTTATCCAGCCGAACAAGCTTGGTCATTGCTGTATCTGCACTGATGGTAGATCGGCAAATGTCTTGAGTTGTTCGTTTTAAAAAGAAAAGAAGTTGTAATTGGATAAAGACTGGCCACAATTAACAACTACTTAACCAGTCTATGAACTGATCCTGATTTGCAAATACCTTCCTTGGCTCGAAAACGTATCTCTACTTAATTTCAGTCTCATGCGCTCATTACTAAAGTACCAAATTGTCCATTAGAAACTTTAAGCAGCAACATTCACATGGTTACATATTAGTGAGTGAAAACATTTCTTTACATACCTGTAAAACGTAGAAACGATTAACTCTTGGGTGATTGAGCACAAGGCCAAAGAGAACACGTGACAGTGTAGAAGCAATGGAAAGGTAGCCTATTAGCAAAGAGGCCTTAGACTCGGGTACTCCAAGAATCTCAGCGAAATTGGGCTGAAGAAAAAAAAAAATGACCAGAGGACCATTTCGAGGCCACCTTGAAATCAGCTAGTATTATGAAACAGCTAGTGCAAGATTAGGTTGCGCTCTCGTAAAGTCGAAAGCGATTAAAGTCAAACACGATTTATTTCTACATTGTAACATTTGAAGAAAGCTAATAACTAGGAACTATACTGTCATTAAGCTTTCAATTGCGTTCCATAAGGGGCTGTGTGCGGGACATGAAAGCTCTTCAGTAGTAGTTCATTCTCAGGTGAAAAACGAGACCTAAAAATCCCAGCCAAATGCCATAAGCGCGAAACTACAGGAGGCTCACTGCATGTTCAATGTATGAAGGTATGTTGTGACGTGTGCCATATTGGTTCAGTGTATGCACCCTCTTGAAGAACGACTGGATCATCCAATGACAGTACCTAACGTTTATGGTTTCGACTCTCGCTAACCCTTAAAAAGCCAGAAACAGTCTATTCATGAGATGCTGCTCGCGACTTTCGCGTGCGTTGGGACTTTATATAATGCTCGCATTTCTCGGACCATTCAAGTTAATTTCACACCACACTCTTATTTATGGATTATTTTTAAAAAATTACTCTTCCCCTAGGTTTGGCAGTGAAAAGATAGAGTGATAAGCCTTTCAGTAAATATAGTTTATCTACGTTTCCTCACCAAGTGGATGAAAGGAACAAAGTAGCCAAAGAACAGTAGCGACATGGATACAACCCAAAACACGAACGGCTTTATTTTCCACACGGACAAGTCAAACAGCTTCGCTCTCTCTTTTCGGCCTATGTGGGCGCGTTTATACTTTGCAGGGAGGGGACGGTAGAGTAGAGCGCTCACAAACATGAGAAAGGCGAATCCACAAAGAATTCTTAGCAAGATTTTCCAGCCGAGGTTTGACAAGACGAGATGATAAAAGGGTCCCATTGCTATCGCTCCGATACCACTTCCGCCAGTAATAATACCATTGGCTAAAGCAAGATTCCTGTCGAAGTACTGACCTGTATGAACATATTATAAAATGCAGTTAGAACCAAGGCCCTGATTGAGGAAATATCTTCTCTGTAAACTATTCATAGTTTAGGAAGTCCCTGAAATATAGCATGCAAAGTCAACTGAACAAAATGACATTAGCTAAGAGCCACTTTGATGACTGATGAGGATAAAAACTGTTTTAGGAGTTCAGAACGAATATACTATTAACTGTGGAATTAAAAATGTGAAAGATGTTAATCTCACCTATCACAAATGTTGTTGTAGCATAGCTTAAAGAAGAACCAAAACCCCAAACGACACTGTATGTGAAGTAGATGACGTAGACACTATTGGCAAATGACGTCATCAAGAAACCTAGGACACCTATAAGACCACCAATTGCTGCTATAAGCCGACAACCAAATCTTTCACACAAATTGCTGGCTATTGGACCGCCAAAGAAGGTTACACCAAATGTTATGGAACCAACCCAAGCTGAAACATGAAAAATCGAATACAATTGTTGATAATAACCATCGCCTAAAATAATTTAGTGATAAATACAGTGCAAAAGATCATACAGCGTAACCCAATGTCACCATTTTGGTGTACCCCCTTTTCTTTTTGTAAGAATGTTGTTTTTTCAGCCCAGGCTGAATATTCTTATTTTTCTGCCGATTTTAGGCCGAAAATATTCTAGTATTATCGTTAAATTTTAACCTCTGACTTTTCCGTTTTAGAATATATTAGGCTATGAAGTGGAGTTAATAGTAATGGTTTCGTTGTTTTTCTTCTTGGTGGTTAGTTTTGCCGTTTAGAAATAATTTCTCGTTTTAATAAAAAATATATGATTGTGTTATATTAACAGATTTTCAACGCACAAAATTATATCCTTTCCAGCCTTGGGTTTATTCTCGTATTCTTAAGATTCTGCAAATCTCAGCCTCGATATTCTTATAAAATGATATTCTTACAGAAAACAAAAGAGTACATACATCTGCAAGTCGATGTACGGTAAATTCCTTCATTTGAGGAAGTTACATAGCATTACAAAATCTAACTTTGTGGCAGAGGACAGTATCTGTTAAGAGATTACTTCATAGATTCTTATAAACTCAAAGACAAATGGTTTTCCATTAAAAAAGTTGCCCAGGAATCAAACAGCTTTCCTCTTGTCTACTGCTTGTTGTGACTTTAAAATGCTTTCTTTTTTTTCAGCAACCCTTAGCACAAACTTATACCTTTTCGGGCTGTTTGAGGAACATAATTGAAAACGCAGGAACTTGGACTGAGAGCCGGGTGAATATTTCGTTACGATGCAGTATCTAGCATAATTTAATGAGGGCTTCGTTGGTCATGATACTCTATAAATAATCCCTCGATATTTTTCAAGTTCTTGTTTGGGACAAGCCACAATGAAACAGGATGTTTGGCTCGGAAAAGAGATTATGTAAACGCGATATTAAGTGAGGAGCCATGCCTTAATTCACACGCACGGTTGATAGCGGAGCTCTCGCGCGCGAAGCGCGCAAGCGGAGCACCATGGGTAAGAAAATTTGGTAAACTATCCATCCGAGAAAATTTGGTTATGACGTAGCGTACGCCCGCCCGCCCACCGGTACACACACCTCATGTAAGCCGATGTCAAGTGTCACACTTGTCAGGACCGAGAAATAAATAACAACGGAGGCTAATGTCGTTGGAAGAAAAACATGAAAATTATATAGCGGCGGTTATATTAAAAAATGAAGAATGCTAGCGGCTACTAATGTGAAAAAGGAGTGGCAGTGAAAAATAGAATGAGCAGGAACACAAACATTTCCTCCATAAAACGCGTAAATAGGAAGCTAAAAGAAGTTTCACGTTAGTCGTGTAAAACAACGGTAAGGAAATGTACAAAAAAAAAAAACTGCTGCACGTGCAGAGTTGTTTTTTTGCTAATTAGAAAAAAAGTGTGCTGCACGTGCAAAGTTGTTTTTTGCTTATTAGATCTATTGTTGTTGTTTTTAGCGTTCTCGTTACTTTCAACTTGTCTTTAGAATTCATGGATTTTATATTTTCTTTGAGGAATCTATAAATATTAAAGGCAGCTTCGCTTTTAGCCCTGGCTAAATCTATGTATTAAAAAGTTATGTAATCACTCTCAGCTTGTTCATCTCCTATTGAGAGGAGGAAAAGAAGGTTTCACGCGTGACGCTTTCATTCCAAAGTTTTATGGATGACAGAACGTTCTCTGACAAGTTCGTGGACCTATTTTTAATATCTTCACGACTTTTTGCCCCAATACCCTACGCCGGGATCAGGATCAAGGAACTGTTTTTTACAGCTGTTACACAGATTGTATTAGATGAAGAAGGGAAAAAATGGAAGAAATCAAGAATTACTTAGAATAGTTACTGGTAAATCATAATAGATAGGTAGTGGAAATTCCATTTTTATGCATGAAATCCAAAGTGAGGAATTGAAAAACACAGACATTTTAACTTTAAAACCAAATTCTTTTTTTATAGGAATGTTTTTTTCCTGCCCAGGCTGAATATTCTTAGTTTTCTGCCAATTTTATTTCGAAAATATTCTTGTTATTATTCTTGACTTATATTGTATATAGCTGATGACATTTTCGTTTTAGAATGTATTGCATAGTATTAATTATAGTTAGTGTAGGATTTTTTCGTTTTGTTGGCTAGTTTAGCCGTTTAGATAAAGTATTGTATTGTATTTCAACCCACAATATTAAATCCCTCTGAAAATCTCAGCTTCGGGTCTATTCTTATAATATTCTTGAAATTTCGCTACTTTCAGCCTCGATATTCTTATAAAATGCATTCTTATAAAAAAAACAGTGTATATTGAAGTCACCTAGGGTTATAGCTCAAAAAATTGCAATTATAATAACTCACTTGTATCTGCAGGATCTACCTTTAAATCCCTCATGAAGTAAGTGTATAAGATTCCAAAGTTGTTGTGAATACCCATGATGATAAACTGGCAAATCGCCGCTGCGATGCAAATAATCCAACCATATCCACCGTCGGGACATTCCTTTTCCGCGCAAATCTCTAGTGCCGTGACATCATGCTTTTTTGTCTTATTTCTGGCGATGATCTTGTTCAGTAGTTTTTTCATTTTGGCTTTAAGGGTTCGCCGCTCAGTTGATCGTTAGCCTACTTTTACTAAAGACTCACAAGGAACCAACAAGTGTCGAAAACAACGATAAACGTCGTTCAAATGCGCTCAGAGAGATATCATGAGCGATGGTATGCTTAACATGAAATAAAGCCGTTAAAAAGCCTTGATCGTAACAAATTTGAGACGAGTATCAATAGCGTACACCTCGTGGAAAAGTGGTGTGAAAAGTATTAATAAATAGTGATTACAAGAAAAAAAAGCTGATTGGACATTGAAAGTGATGATCGTGCTAATTTCTCATGTGGAGAGTCAGAGGTGACCCTTCAACAATACACAGCTGACCAAGAAATGTATGCTATCAGTAAGAACAAAAAAAAACAACAACAACAACGAAAAAGCCAGCAACTATTTCTAGCATCGGCAAGGAAATTCGCTATCAGTTGTGGAATTCTTGCCCGGTTTCCTTTCTCACATTATTTTCAATATTTTTTTCCCTAAAAACTTCCAACGATGGTGCCTTTATTGTAGTTATATCATAATATTAGATACCAAACTTTTTAATGTTTTTGCCATCTTCAACTTGGTGTCGTGGCCAACTTCATGAAGAATCGCATTAAATGACGTGAAACGTATTTTGCTAGTCTTGTTCCAGATGCAAAATATCGAGAGTCCACCCTCGGCTGCGTACATGAAAAAAAAAATGCTTTTCTGCGAATTCAATCACCACTTCTTTCTCTTGAAACAGCTCATTTGTTAGAAAAGAACACAAGGAACGTTTTTTAAGACCAAAAATTGAGTCTACCTTTTATTACTTTTTTTTTCTTCGACAGTTGGTGTCATGAGACATGCCTGATCATTGTTATGATAGAGGGACTGATGTTTTAAAAGAGGTATTTGGGCGGTAACCAGAGGAAAATTAGATACACGTCAGTTTATGCAGGATGTAAGCGACGGGGATAAAACGATAGTCAAATGAAAGGAACCAAGACGTCTGATGTAAAAAACACTTTTTAGGGGAAATTCATGAAGCAAGTTAGCTCAAAGAAAGGTTTCCCGTTCGTTGACGAGGTCTTTTCGTGACTGAGCTAATCAACATTACGTAAATGGTCATCTCCACACATTTAGTTTGCAGGCAGAACTCAGAACTATTACTGACGAGCTATTGTCATGTGCAAGTTACAGCTGCCAATAGTATTTGGACAACCCAATTTGATACCTTACGTAAAAGATAATACCAAATTGAGGAATATCTAGACTGATGTTGCTTTTCAAGTTAGAGCTGATCTAATAATAGTTGAAAAGCTTTGTTCCAACAGAAGGTTATAACACCTATATATGTCTCGATCCCAAAGCACAGTGATGTTTTCCAAATACACAGAAAATCCGCTTTTATAGTCATGAAAATGCTTCCATAACAGTCAGTCATGCTTGTGTCGCTTGGGATTATTAAGGTTAAACTACCAAGGGCACAAATCCGCCGCGTGAGTGGTGTGAATAGTAGTGCTGATGGCGAAACAGGCCAAGCCTAAACCTGATTGGCCATGGGAAATCACGTTATTTGTAAAGTGGAATATTTAGGTCAAAACATTTACTTTTCTCTGACTCGCCACTTATTGAATCCGAAAGCTTTGAAAGTTAATCCTTTTTGTTATTGTCCTTTTAAGAGTGCCGGGGTAGTTTGGGTTAACACACCTTTACCAGCCTCAAGAATCGATCAAGATAGCCTTCCATGAATCGTGTAATCGCAAAAAAAAATAATGCCAACTGCTTTTTTCTGCCTTAAGACAGCTATAGTTCAGAGTTATTTTACTGAAGCGGACAGGCTCACCTGACCATCACGATTACATGCATCTGTGAAGTCGAGCTGTCCTTGTTTTGCAGAAAATATATATGCTGAGATAAGTTGTGGACTTTACTTAGGATTGTCTCCTCTGTAATAACTGAGAGTCTATTTTGAATATGGGGTCCGCTTAATAGGTTTCGGTGTAGCTCTTTCGCTCCATTAGTACATTACCTTCGTAAGGCTCATCTAAATTGATTACAAGGCCACTGGAATTTTAGCTCGATATAACTCGTGATTGAAGCAGTTTTTGTAAGGGAGACAGAGTGATGTGCACACATCAAAGGGCTCGGAAAAGGACGGCGTTAAGAAACTCACAAAACATCTGTTGATAACCGATCATCAAAATAATGCGCGAGAGTGTCTAGACATCAGGAATTTTATTTTCGCGGTAACCAAAACAAAATTAAATATACCTTCAGGATGCGATACAAATGCAATCGTCTATTTGAAACAAATAATAGGAGGATTAAGACAAGAATCCGGATGACAACAGGATATTCTTTTGGGGGGGCGGGGTGTGTTTTTTGGGGGGTGTGATGATAAGTGGTAGACTGGCAAGTAGAGATCAGAAACTTACACTTGAAGTGGTCCCACTGCCCCCCCCCCCCCCCCAGGGGGGAACTCCCTTGTATAAGCCATATTGTTCATATAGGTATATACCCACCCTCGTCCACAGGGTTTGTTTTTGCGTCGTTTTGGTCTGAAAAGGGGTATAGACTTTACCCATGAACGTATTTATCGTTTCAGTTCCAAATGAATAAGAAAGAAAAGGAAATGCTCGAATTCGAGTGGATTTTAAGAAATCTTTTTAGTTGGCGTTCTAATCTAAGTAATGATGACATAATTTCTTAGGGGCCGGGTCTGAAAACGGGTGAAAAAAATGACACTTTTTCACGGTCTGGAATAGGGTCAGGATTTGGAGAACCGGGCGGCCCACCCCCGCCAAGAATTCCCAGGAGTACCCCCTGGCCTTAACTGAAACTTCACTGATTGATTCCTAGCCTGCGAAAGCATTCGTTTCTCCTTCGCTCTTCGCCGCTGGGGACGAAACGTCCCCAGCGGCGATGAGCGAAGGAGAAACGGATGGTTTCGCAGGCTAATTGATTCCGATAGCTTTAAAATTCCACATTCTTATTCCATTTACATTACTTTTTATTTAGTATTTATTTTTTCGATAATCGGTTAGTTTATCTTCGCCTATTGTTGGTTTTGATTCTAAAAAAGACCTAAAAACAACAACAAAGCATGAATAAAGCTTTCTTAAGCCATTTTAATCATTTTAAATATTTTGGGAGATTGCTGGGAACACTTTATTTGTTCCTCACTCCCAGCAACACTGATGGAAGAGTTCCCAGCCAGCAAGGTACAACCTACAACCTGGAGAGCCAGTTATGTTTAAACTGAATAAGGTATAAATTGCAACATATACTGCCACGTTATTTCGTCTACATGCGCGGCTCACGTGACCGTCATCGAATCGTTAAATCGATTCGTATCAGGTTGGAAGAGGTATCCGCCGATAAGAAGACTTACTTGTATCCGCTTTAACATAGAGCCCGACATATTCCTTTTTTTCTAGCTTGCGAGGAAGGTCTCCAAACGGGGGAGTCGCGTTCGAGAAGTCACGCCGCTCACTCGCGTGTCTCTCGCGGCTCGCGTGGAGAGCTTGCTCGCGGGCTACTTTTTTTCGTTCTCTTGATTTCATTAATCTTGATACCTGTACTGCTTTCGAAAGGGTGTGGGTAGTGGTTAAAAATTTGAAACCTCTGATTATCTACTTCATAAAAATTAAGAATTCGAGGCTAGTTTTAATCAGTCAATATGGGCCCGATGCATAACTAAATCAGTTAGTTCATAAGTGTTATTTAATACTTTGCAAATAAAAAAAAACGTTGTCCTCTCAAAAGATTCAGTAACTTAAGCTTCTACGTGATCCTGAAAAGAGGTCATTGATTGAAAAAAGAGCTAATTACTAAATAAAGATAAGAAGACTTGTTAGAATCATGTTTTTCCTAGGGGCAAACGTCCGTAAAACCTGGGGAAGGAGGCCTCCATAGGAAAGCGGAGACTCTAGCTCAGTCTAAGGGTATAAATAAACTGTCTTGTGTCATACGCATGAGTTTCTTTGTCCTTCCGCAATTTCATTAGCGTTTACATGTGCAGCGTTTTCCTGTTCGGGAGTCTCTTCGCAGATTTCTTTCCTTTCTCTGCCGGTTTCTAGATCTGGCATAAATAGTCGAGTAAAAGGCAGAGTGCAGGATCCAGCAGCTATGGCGGCTCCGGCTACTAAGAAAGCGTCCTGATATGATCCGGTTTTCTCAAAAATGTACGCTAGAAGAGAACGAAAATGAAACAAATGAACCTGATTTCATCAAAAACACTTCAAAAATGCATTGGAAGCAAAGAAAACCCTGATACATATAATGGTTCATGTTTATTTTGAATTACTCTTCGACTATACCACAACGTTTAATGTATGTCTTTGGCTTTCGATGGCCAGGATTGAACTTGAAAAAATTAAGCCAACTTTCCTAAGGTTAACTCTCTTTGATACCCTTTAGGTTTATGGGAATGGTTACAATGCAAATAGGCGGTTAAGCTACAAAGTAAAACGTACCTGCTAAAGGTGCTCCACATATTATAGGAAGAGATATAACTCCATACAAGGACCCTAAACCTTGTGGTAGCAAATTAGGCCCGACTACATCACTAGTAGTGATGGCTATAAGCAAAACAAAACAGCCGTCAAACGTTCCAAAGCTAACAGCATATAATATGAGCCCAGTGTAATCTTGTACCAATGGACATAGCATGCATGTAACAGCCATCATCACAAAGCAAACCTGAAAGAAATAAGCAACATCTTTTACTATATGGTTGAACCCGCGGGCGAGCAAGATGAAGCGAATCCTACATTCTGATTTGCTAAAGCCCGCTTGGGATTTTCCGCGTTGGTCCCGCAATTAAAAGTTCCCTTTTTGGGCGTTATCCAGCCTAACAAGCTTGGTCATTGCTGTATTTGCACTGATGTTGGATCAGCAGATGTCTTGAGTTGTTCGTTTTAAAAAGAAAAGAAATTGTAATTGGATAAAGACTGGCCACAATTAACAACTACTTAACCAGTCTATGAACTGATCCTGATTTGCAAACACCTTTCTTGGCTCGAAAACGTATCTCTACTTAATTTCAGTCTCATGCGTTCATTATTAAAGTACCAAATTGTCCAATAGAAACTTTAAGCAGCAACATTCACATGGTTACATATTAGTGAGTGAAAGCATTTCTTTACATACCTGTAAAACGTAGAAACGATTAATTCTTGGGTGATTGAGCACTAGGCCAAAGAGTACACGTGACAGGGTTGAAGCAATGGAAAGGTAGCCTATTAGCAAAGAGGCCTTAGACTCGGGTACTCCAAGAATCTCAGCGAAATTGGGCTGAAGAAAAAAAAAATGATGAGAGGACCATTTCGAGGCCACCTTGAAATCAGCTAGAATTATGAAACAGCTAGTGCAAGATTAGGTTGCGTTCTCGTAAAGTCGAACGCGAATAAAGTGGACCACGATTAATTTCTACGGTGTAACATTTGAAGAAAGATAATAACTAGGAACTATACTCTCATTAAGCTTTCAATTGCGTTCCATAAGGGGTTGTGTGCGGGACATGAAAGCTCTTCAGTAGTAGTTCATTCTCAGGTGAAAAACGAGACCTAAAAATCCCAGCCAGATGCCATAAGCGCGAAACTACAGGAGGCTCACTGCATGTTCATTGTACGAAGGTATGTTGTGAAGTGTGCCACATTGGTTCAGTGTATGCACCCTCTTGCCAGGAGCCTTTCATTGACGAACGACTGGATCATCCAATGCAGTACCTAACGTTTATGATTTCGACTCTCGCTAACCCTTAAAAAGCCAGAAACAGTCTATTCATGAGATGCTGCTCGCGACTTTCGCGTGCGTTGGGACTGTATATGCCGGCATTTCTCGGACCATTCAAATTAATTTCACACCACACTCTTGGGATTATTCTTAAAAAATTACTTCCCCTAGGTTTGGCAGTGAAAAGATAGAGTGATAAACCTGTCAGTAAATATATTATATCTACGTTTCCTCACCAAGTGGATGAAAGGAACAAAGTAGCCAAAGAACAGTAGCGACATGGATACAACCCAAAACACGAACGGCTTTATTTTCCACACGGACAAGTCAAACAGCTTGGCTCTCTCTTTTCGGCCTATGTGGGCGCGTTTATACTTTGCAGGGAGGGGACGGTAGAGTAGAGCGCTCACAAACATGAGAAAGGCGAATCCACAAAGAATTCTTAGCATGATTTTCCAGCCGAGGTTTGACAAGACGAGATGATAAAAGGGTCCCATTGCTATCGCTCCGATACCACTCCCGCCAGTAACAATACCATTGGCTAACGCAAGATTCCTATCAAAGTACTGACCTGTATGAACATATTATAAAGTGCAGTTAGAACCAACTTTTTTTTGACTGGGGAAATATCTTCTCTGTAAACTATTCATAGTTTAGGAAGTCCCTGAAATATAGCATGCAAACTCAACTGTACCAAACGACATTAGCTAAGAGCAACTTTGATGACTGATGAGGATATGGGGCGATAAAAACTGTTTTAGGAGTTCAGAACCGATATACTATTAACTGTGGAATGAAAAATGTGAAAGATGTTAATCTCACCTATCACAAATGTTGTTGTAGCATAGCTTAAAGAAGAACCAAAACCCCAAACGACACTGTATGTGAAGTAGATGACGTAGACACTATTGGCAAATGACGTCATTAAGAAACCTAGGACACCTATAAGACCACCAATTGCTGCTATAAGCCGACAACCAAATCTTTCACACAAATTGCTGGCTATTGGACCGCCAAAGAAGGTTACACCAAATGCTATGGAACCAACCCAAGCTGAAACATGAAAAATCGAATACAATCAGTCGATAATAACCATCGCCTAAAATAGTTTAGTGATAAATACAGTGCAACTGTCCAATATCATACAACGTACCCGCCCGGGGGGGACTCCCATATGAAAGGGGCGGGGAAGCTCGTCGGAAATTTGAATTAAACCCCGAAGGAGACCAATCTGGGCGTGGCTCAACCTTTTTTTGACCCCTAAAAAAGATCATTTTAAACTTTGGTTACAAGAATCGAGTAAATAAAGCGAATTGAAAATATATAATTTTTTAGTATTTCTTCGGGTGGAACCCTAAAAAAAGACCTTTACGGCTAATGGTGTTTTGCCCAGAACACCCTAAGCGAGACACCTAAGCGAGACACCTAAGCGAGATGACGAGCATCCCCGCCTCTTTCATATGGGAGTTCCCCCCCCCCTCCCCCCGGGGCAACGTAAAGACCGAACCCAATGTCACCATTTTGGTGAACCCTATTTTCTTTTTGTAAGAATGCTGTTTTTTCAGCCCAAGCTGAAAATATTCTGGTTTTATTGTTAAATTGTAGCCTCCGACCTTTCCGTTTTAGAATATATTAGGCTATGAAGTGGAATTTATGGCAATGGCAGGTCACGGTTTTTCTTCTTGGTGGTTAGTTTTGCAGTTAAGAAATAATTTCTCGGTTAAGCAAAAAACATATGATTGTGTTGTATTAACAGATTTTCAGCACACAAAATTCAGTATCCTTTCCAGCCTTAGGTTTATTCTCATCATGTTCTTAAGATTCTGCAAATCTCAGCCTCGATATCCTTATAAAATGATATTCTTACAGAAAACAAAAGAGTACATACATCTGCAAGTCGATGTACGGTAAATTCCATCATTTGAGGAAGTTACATAGCATTACAAAATCTAACTTTGTGGCAGGGGACAGTATCTGTTAAGAGATTACTTCATAGATTCTTATAAAATTATTCTACAATGGAGGTAACTCAAATACGAATGGTGTTCGATTAAAAAAGTAGCCCAGGAATCAAACAGCTTTCCTCTTGTCTACTCCTTGTTGTGACTTTAAAATGCTTTCTTTTTTTTTCAGCAACCCTCAGCACAAACTTATACCTTTTCGGGCTGTTTGAGGAAAATAATTGAATTCGCAGGACCTTGGACTGAGAGCTGGGTGAATATTTCGTTATGATGCAGTATCTAGCATAATTTAATGAGGGCTTCGTTGGCCATGATACTCTATAAATAAAATTCCTCGATATTTTTCAAGTTCTTGTTTGGGACAAGCCAGAATGAAACAGGATGTTTGGCTCGGAAAAGAGATTATGTAAACAAGATATTACGTGGGGAGCCATGCCTTAATTCACACGCACGGTTGATAAAAAGTTATGTAATCACTCTCAGCTTGTTCGTCGCCTACTGAGAGGAGGAAAAGAAGGTTTCAGGTTCCCTTAAACAACACGCGTGACGCTTTGATTCCAAAGTTTTATGGATGACAGAACGTTCTCTGACAAGTTCGTCGACCTATTTTTAATATCTTCACGACTTTTTTGCCTCGATACCCTACGCCGGGATCAGAATAAAAAAAACTAAAGTAACAGAAGTAGATCAAGGAACTTTTTTTAAAGCTGTTACACAGATTGTATTAGAGGAAGAAGGGAAAAAATGGATACTACAAATATTGAATTTGCAATTTCCACTGAAAGAAATCAAGAATTACTTAGGATAGTTACCGGTTAATCATAATAGATAGGTAGTGGAAATTTCAATTTTTATTCAGGAAATCCAAAGGGAGGAATTGAAAAACACAGACATTTTAACTTTAGAACCAAATTCTATTTTTATAAGAATGTTTTTTTCCTGCCCAGGCTGAATATTCTTAGTTTTCTGCCAATTTTATTTCGAAAATATTCTTGTTATTATTCTTAACTTATATTGCATAGCTGATGACATTTTCGTTTTAGAATGTATTGCATGGTATTAATTATAGTTAGTGTAGGATTTTTTGGTTTTGTTGGCTAGTTTTGCCGTTTAGATATAGTAATAAGTGAAAAACATATAATTGTATTGTATTTCAACCCACAAAATTAAATCCTTCTGAAAATCTCAGCTTCGGGTCTATTCTTATAATATTCTTGAAATTTCGCAACTTTCAGCCTCCATATTCTTATAAAATGTATTTTTATAAAAAAAAGAGTGTATATTGAAGTCACCTAGGGTTATAGCTCAAAAATTGCAATTGTAATAACTCACTTGTATCTGCAGGATCTGCCTTTAAATCCCTCATGAAGTAAGTGTATAAGATCCCAAAGTTGTTGTGAATACCCATGATGATAAACTGGCAAATCGCCGCTGCGATGCAAATAATCCAACCATATCCACCGTCGGGACATTCCTTTTCCGTGCAAATTTCTAGGGCCGTGACATCACGCTTTTTTGTCTCATTTCTGGCGATGATCTTGTTCAGTAGTTTTTTCATTCTGCCTTAAAGGGTTCGCCGCTCAGTTGATCGTTAGCCTACTTTTACTAAAGAGTCACAAGGAACCAACAAGTGTCGAAAACAAAGATAAGCGTCGTTCAAATGCGCTCAGAGAGATATCATGAGCGATGGTATGCTTAACATGAAATAAAGCTGATAGAAAGCCTTGATCGTAACAAATTTGAGACGAGTATCAATAGCGTGCACCTCGTGGAAAAGTGGTGTGAAAAGTGGTGTGAAAAGTATTAATAAATAGTGATTGCAAGAAAAAAAAGCTGATTGGACAATGAAAGTGATGATCATGCTAATTTCTCATGTGGAGAGTCAGAGGTGACCCTTCAACAATACACAGCTGACCAAGAAATGTACGCTATCAATAAGAACAAAAAGAAAAACAACAACAATTTCAAGCACCCATCACCCATGGGCAAGGAAATTCTCTATCAGTTGTGGAATTCTTGTCCGGTTTCCTTTCTCACATTATTTTCAATATTTTTTTCCTAGAAACTTCCAACGATGGTGCCTCTATTGTATTTATACCATAATATTAGATCTATAGATACCATACTTTTTTATGTTTTTGCCATCTTCAACTTCATGAAGAATCGCAAATCGCATTAAATGGCGTGAAACGCATTTTGCCAGTCTTGTTCCAGATGCAAAATATCGATATCAGAATCCACCCTCGGCCGCGTACATGAAAAAAAAAAATGCTTTTCTGGCAATTCAATCACCACTTCGAATTCTTTATCTTGAAACAGCTTATTTGTTAGAAAAAAACACAAGGAACGTTTTTTAAGACCAAAAATTGAGTCTACCTCTTATTGCTTTTTTTCTTTGACAGTCGGTGTCATGAGACATGCCTAATCAATGTTATGATAGAGGGACTGATGTTTTAAAGGAGGTATTTGGGCGGTAACCAGAGGAAAATTAGATACACGTCAGTTTATGCAGGATGTAAGCGATATAAAACGATGTTCAAATGAAAGGAACCAAGACTTCTGATGTAAAAAACACTTTTTAGGGGAAATTCATGAAGCAAGTTAGCTCAAAGAAAGGTTTCCCGTTCGTTAACGAGGTCTTTTCGTGACTAAACTAATCAACATTACGTAAATGGTCATCTCCACACATTTAGTTTGCAGGCAGAACTCAGAACTATTACTGACGAGCTATTGTCATGTGCAAGTTACAGCTGCCAATAGTATTTGGACAACCCAATTTGATACCTTACGTAAAAGATAAAACCAAATTGAGGAATATCTAGACAGATGTTGCTCTTCAAGTTAGAGCTTATCTAATAATAGTCGAAAAGCTTTGTTCCAACAGAAGGTTATAACACCTATATATGTCACGATCCCAAAGCACAGTGATGTTTTCCAAATACACAGAAAATCCGCTTTTATAGTCATGAAAATTCTTCCATAACAATCACTGATGCTTGTGTCGCTTGGGATTGTTAAGGTTAAACTACCAAGGGCACAAATCCGCCTCGTGAGTAGTGTGAATAGTAGTGCTGATGGCGAAACAGGCCAAGCCTAAACCTGATTGGCCATGGGAAATCACGTTATTTGTAAAGTGGAATATTTAGGTCAAAACATTTACTTTTCTCTGACTCGCCACTTATTGAATCCGAAAGCTTTGAAAGTTAATCCTTTTTGTTATTGTCCTTTTAAGAGTGAGTAGATGTCGGTGTAATAACTGAGAGTCTATTTTTAATACGGGTTCCGCTTAATAGGTTTCAGTGTAGCTCTTTCGCTCCATTAGTACATTACCTTCGTAAGGCTCATCTAACTTGATTACAAAGCCACTGTAATTTTAGTTCCATATAACTCGTGATTGAAGCAGTTTTCGTAAGGGAGACAGAGTGATGTGCATGCCCAATGCATAAAAATCGGATTTCAAAGTCCATTGTTACGTATTCAATTATTGAAAGAAAAAATGTTGACTGCTCGGCTGCGTGATCGTGAACGAGGTCAGTTGTTGAAAAGTAAATGGATAAAACAAGTCGGTATAAAGGAACTCTGTAAGAGCTATAGTTTGACTTATAAGACCTTACAAAGGCGTCTTCATGACATGAAGTTCGCTTTCTTTTGGACAGGACAGAGTCTCTTCCTTTAAAAATGAACAACTTCAAGCTGGATATCACAACTATTTTAGCTGTAAGTAATCTCTTTAAGTTACCATAATTTTGATGATTTGAGTTCATCTTTTCTTACGATCATGCGATACTGTACACGAACAATGACGCTAAAATAAACAAAAAAGCTCATGTGAAAAACATGAAAAAAGTTCATTGCACCACACGCACGCACGTGCGTGCGTGTGGTGCAATGAACAAAAATGAACAAAAAATATCGGTGTATGTTTTGAAAATAAGATGGTTATAATAAAGGTTGAACAAAAATATCGAAGAGTAATGAGATTTATTGGGCATGGATTTCTACGAAGAAGAAAGACACGGATAGCAGACCGAAACGGCACAAATGACCCTGATGGGAACACCTTCTATTCAGACAGATCACGGGTACCCCAAGCTCACGAGTGAGAATCGTTGTTGCGTTATATATATAACGAACAACGTACAGAGCAAGAACTCGCTGGAATCGCCCTGAAACGGCCAAGAATGCTACGAAAACACCATAAATTAACACAAGGGGACTAGGTGAGAAATTTTGATGTATAGTTACTAGTATTTTTGACCCCTAAATAACGATGGCTTAAATCTCCATACAAATCTTTATAATATTTCAGTTACGCAACAATGATTATCACTCTTAAGCTTGGGGTACTTGTGGACAGATCTTGTCACATAGTGTAAGATCCAAGTGTAACATTTTTCTATATATTATTCGTTTTTGCTTTAATTCGTACTTTAATTAAGCTTATAGTTTCTTTCACCCTTTGTTTAGTTTCTTTGCGCAAGTTTTGGTGTTTAGTTCTATGTTTCTATGCGTCTCTTTACATTTTTCATCTTCATTAGCGCCTTTTTTCAGTTTCTTAGTTTGCGTTTCTGCGTATTCAACATATTGTACCGTAATTTATATCGTAGTTCTGCAGTAAAGTTTGTTCAGTTCATTTCGGTCCGCGCTAAGCGCAGTTCTGTTTAGTTTCTTGCAAGTCTCTTCGCGTTATTCGCAGTCAGCTTCACAGCAGTTTTCTCTAGCCGAAACAATGTAACTGTATTTCACAGTCCTCGCTTTTTGCAGTTTTTGTTATTTCTTTATTCTGATTTTCTTTAGTCGCAAGTTGTCATTTTTTGCTCTTTAACTGTTTTAGTTTCAACCCACACTGTTAGTTTATCCGCACACTATTTGTACCACGCACTATATTTCAAGTGCCAAGCAGGTGCGTTACCAAAAAACATCCGTGTATTTTTTGATAAACTCCATGACAATTATAATTGTTTTTAAGAGAGGTTCCTCTCTGCTTGTTGTTTTTTAGATGGATTTTTCCCATCAGCGTTTGCTCTAAAGGGTTACTTCAAGCTCACATGATATCTCACAAAAAAACTATTTCTCTTCAAAATTTTCTGAGCTTCACTCGAAAACAGTCATTAAGTGTTTAATGCCTACTTTGGTTTGTTTCTTTGTTTGTTTTTCCTTTCTTTGAAATATGTACTAAATAAATAAGCTTTGTTTTAGTCTTGTAGCATTTTGTATATCCGGCCAGCTGGATTTTTAAAAATGTTATTTCATAGTCTTCAAATGGGTGTACTTCCCGCTAATGCCACCCCATTTTTGCCAGGTACACGTTTCTCTCGCGTTATTTACCCCCGCATGCTTCCCGTACCTCAACTGCGCATGCGGCGCTTGTAAGCAGGAGCCAATTTCGTTCCTAGAGGCCGCATTCCTTTTGGTCAGCGAAGGGATCCCTGGAGATGAGGTTGAGTAGGTGTACCAGGGGAGGTGTACGTTTTCCCACGCTTGCAATAACTTTGTGTGTCTGCTCATGTCAAACGTCAGTCTCTCTTTCAAGCATATCAAGAATACATTCTACGCTTAACATGTCTCCCAGTCTTCCAGTCGCAAGCTGACAAGATAACGGGCGTCGCCAAGCAAACTGACTTGTGTCATAAACATAAGAGTTCCGTTGTCTTTCCGCTGTACAATTTGAGTCCAGTATAGTTTTCTCTTTCTCAAGAGGCTCTTTAAGGACTTCTGTTGATTCGACATTCTCTCTGGTTTCGGGCATAAAGAATGGAATCAGTGAAAGAGTACATGTCCCAATAGCTATGGCGCCCCCGGCTACAAAGAAGGCATTTTGATACGAACCAGATACCTGGAAAATAAACGCTGAAAGAGATACGGTAAAAACATTAAGTCAATTAATCTACACAGGCTGCCCAATTGTGTTACGACCTGTATTTCAAATAAAACTTAATGTCCATTTAACTTCCGCATCCCTTTATTTTCTAAGTAAATTTTTATCGCTTTTTATCATTTCATGAAGCGACACTGAATTAGAATAACATCATTCCGACAGTGGAAATAATCTCAAAGACTATATCTCTTGTATAGTTTATTTCAAATCCTAGTAAAACCTACAGCTGAAATATGAAATAGCTTTAGGGTCTATATTCTGTCATGAATAATGATGAAAATGGGCCGTAAACGTACCTGCCAGGGGTGGACCAAATATCATAGGGAGAGATATCACTCCATACAAAGTTCCTAAAGCTTGTGGTAGTCTATTAGGACCGACTATATCACTAGTGGTGATGGCAATTAGCAAAACAAAGCAGCCATCAAAAATTCCAAAGCCAACAGCATATAGTATGAGCCCAGTGTAATCCCGTGCTAACGGACATAGCGTACATGTTACAGACATCATAAGAAAGCATAGCTGAAAGAAAAATGCATTAAAATGTAAAAAGAACAATTTATGAAGACTATGAAAGTTGAATACCTAATCTTTCTATAGGCATGTTTCATGTTCTGTGGACCAGTTCAGTTTTCTCAACTATACTTAGTGTTTGCTTTGTTTTGCTACCCCTCAAAAGAGAGAAAAATTTGCTTAAGGTAAACAGGTAACAAGAGCGTTATAAAATGTATTGTGGAAAACTTTCATTACATTATCTACTAAAACTGCGAAGCTAAACGAAACGAAATTTGACACAGAAAAGTTAAAGAGGTGCGTTCTGTATCTGAAGTATTTCGCTAACATTTTAAGTGTCAACTTTGGCCTAGTTGACATAGCTACTCCTGAATTTTCTGTTTTATGTTTTGTGACTGCTAGGCATCTCTTGCTCTGACCTCAGAAGGTTTTCTTGAAATTTTTGTCTTCTTGAGAAAGAAAGAGCCGCTAAGCGAAAAGGCTCGTTCTCTATTACGGGGACAAAATAATCAAGAAAAACCTCTGGGATCAGGTAGGTATCTCTACACATACCTGTAGAACGTAGAAACGATTAATTCTTGGATGATTGAGCACTAAACCAAACAGGACACGTGACACAGTGGAAGCAATGGATAGATAGCCGATTAGAAGAGCGGACTCGTAACCAGGCACGCCTAAATTCTTCGCGTGATTGGGCTTGAAAAAAAAATAATAATAAGGTTAATTGTCATTTGGCAATCGTCTCGAAGTGACAAGATTCGAAATAATTAATAGCCATTTTCGAGATGCCTCAAGCCTCTGTTTCAGGGCGAGGCTTAGTTCGAAACCATTGATATGAAAATGATTATTCTAGTGCAAATAACAGTCATTTTTTGCACTTAGCCTCGTTTTGAATGTGAAGGCTTTTGGAACACGGAAATGGTCTATTTATTGCAACAAAGTCTCCTCACCAAGTGAATGAAAGGAACAAAATAGCCAACGAACAGTAGCGACATGGATACAACCCAAAACACGAACGGCTTTATCTTCCACACGGATAAGTCAAACAGCTTGGCTCTCTCTTTCTTCTCCGTAAAAGCACGTTTATACTTGGCAGGAAGGGGACGGTAGAGTAGAGCGCTGACAAACATGAGAAAGGCGAATCCAGAAAGAATTCTTAGCATGATTTTCCAACCGAGGTTTGAGAGAATGAAATGGTAAAAGGGCCCCATTGCCAACGTACCAATTCCGCTACCAGCTGTAACAATACCATTGGCTAAAGGGAGATGCCTTTGAAAGTATTGACCTGTATAGAAGGGTTTGGAGAATACAATCAGTTGCTGTTTGGGTCTCAACTGGCTGTAAAACTGTACTCTAAGCAAAAAGGGGCAGAGAAACTTCTTTACCGTTACTCTCGTGTGCACCTGAAAAAATTTCGAAGATAAATAGAAAGAAAAAACAAAACGGAAAAATCAAAGGAATAGAAGATAAATAGGGAATAGCTGGAAAGCGGCGCAACTGCCTACATAACTCCGCTTTAACGTCTTTCACTGAGATATTTTTTGTAAAACAAAAACAGGTGTTTTTCGTCGGTTTTGCCACGCGTGAAATGCCTTAACTGCTGCCTGAAGGTCACGGTCCTAAGATAAAGAGAGATGATTACCTCTCCATATTGTTACCCCCCCCCCCCCCCCCCCCCTCACCCTCCGCCGCGAGGAAATGATCCCTGTGAGATGATGTAGGGTTCATTCGCAAACAGTGCGTGTTTATGGAAATTTTTAATAGCCGGCGAATACAACCGTCTACTCTCGTTTCTCGCCTTCCTCGCGAAACATCTCTAGCGGTGAGCAACGAAGGGAGACAATCGCATTCGCAGGCTAAATTTCCAGCTACGCACCTGGTAAATCAGTTATGAAGCTACATTAACTCACCCAACACAAGCATGGTTGGAGCATAATTTAAACTCGAGCCAAAGCCCCAAAGGACACTATATGTAAGGTAGATGAGGTAAAGACTGTTAGTGAATGACGTCAGCAAGAGACCGAGGGCTGCAATAAGGCCACCAACTGCTGCTACAATACGATATCCGAACCTCTGACATAAACTGCTTGCTATAGGACCACAAAGGAAGTTCATACCAAATGCTATGGAGCCAATCCACGCTGAAATACCAACAGATCGCATATTGCTTTAGTTTCTACTGTATACTGGGAGAGGCCACGCATGAAAGATGATAGCTGAACTTTATTTACCAGGTAATAGCAGCGTTCTTGCACGTGGGAAGCTCTTATAGATGTAATGTCATGAATGCTATGATAGTAAAAAAGAATATCTTTTTGATGCCCTTAGGTCGACGTGTAAGGTGTTGCAGTTCAAGGTTTTTAAATGTGTCGTAGATGAAACAGATACTAAGTCGTGGTTTTTCGTTTTTTCTTTACGTCTTCTTTTGATGTCATTTCCTTAGTGATCGAAACTAAAAGCAGTGACTAAAAGCAGTTTTTGCATGATAAGGGTATTAAATGTAATTTTAAGTATTCTACCAAAACTTAAATCGACAATCCAATATGAGCCAATTAGTTTATATATAGCTTAAGTATCTGACACTTGAATAAAGTTTATTATTATTATTTTATTATCATTATCATAATTTATTATTATTATTATTATTATTATTATTAACAACATTAAGATATTTATTAGCAGTCGCTTTTACATATAGGGTATTACCATGAAAAAGGATACAGTATTTTGCTTACATGATGTCCAAAATTAAAATAAAGATTTTAATTTGCAATGTTACAAACAAGGACTAACCTAATTTTTTATGAAAGTAAGTTTTTGTTTCTCTTTTAAAGAATGGGAAAAGACCCCAGGGAAGACCCCATAAGTCCTTTCCCAGCCGAGTCCAGGAATGGATCGACCTAGCCTGTTCCAAGCGTTCAGATAGTGGAGAGCAGTGCGAAGTAAAGAAAGCGATGAAAAGTAGAGGGGGGCCCCACTATCTGAACGCCTGGAACAGGCTAGGATCGACCCCAACAAGCACTTTTCAGAGGATGACATCGTGCACACTGGCCAAGACTGCGCCAGTTGGAGACGAATTTCAGTTGACTGCTCTTCGATCGACCGATGATGATGATGATATTTTTGTTTCTCGTGAGTTACGAATTGGTGTCTGATGTCCTTACAGGACAGTGTACAAGGACAGAAGTATATTTTGTCTCCAATTCCGTTAGAAGATCAACACTAAACGGCCTTCATTATTTGACAACAACAAAATCGATCTTGCCCTAGTTTTCACCATCTCTCCATCTCTTCTTAATCCCCCCAAAAGACAGATTCTGTTTACAACTAACATACTATGGTTGTGTTAGAGGCGTGGTTTTGTGCGTGCTGGTATGTACTTAATGGCTTTGCAAAGTTTAATCTCGCGTGACTGCCAGATTGTATTGTTCTCATAAATGTTAAAGAGCAGTGACGTGTCAGCTGAATGGGGCTAAGAAGAAGAAACACAAATGGACCAAATGTTAACTGCCATGTTGTCAGCCATGAAAGGAACTCATACCCTACCCTGATCGTTACACCATATAAGAAGAATAAGAAGAAGAAGAGGAAGAAGAAGAAGAAGAAGAAGAAGAAGAGGAAGAAGAAGAAGTAGTAGTAGCAGCAGTAGTAGTAGTAGTAGTAATAGTAGTAGTAGTTGTAGTAGTAGTCGTAGTAGTAGTAATTATAGTAGTAGTACTAGTAGTAGTAGTAGTAGTAGTAGCAGTAGTAGTAGTAATAGTAGTAGTAGTAGTAGTAGTTAGTCCTAGTCGTCTCGTAGTCGTAGTAGTATGATAGTTTTGATAACGGATGACCCAGTGGCCTGAGATTAATTTTACGTAACCCGTGAAACAGATACTAACAGCAATACCAATCTGACTAATGCCAAGTTAAGACACAAGTATACAAAAGAAAACAATGGCTGCTACGTATTACCACATGAGCGGGTTACATAATAAAGGCAGAAAACTGAACAACAGAGGTCTCTAACTAAATATTCTGCTTGAATGCATGTTTCCAGTTCAGAACGTTGTGAGATGTCAGGCAATCGAAAAAGGCATTTATCTGATATCTGATTGTGCAATTTTTGTCTAAGATGCTATCTAAATGGCGACGTTTACCTTATAAAGTTCAATGCTCTTAGTTCATGCGAACTTTCCTATAAGCCCGCCTATAGGCTAGGGTTGTAGTTCGCAGTTGGACAAGTTCAAACACATACACCCAGAGAGAAATCCCCCAATTGCAAATCGAGCAAAATTTATTTCAGTTCAAGGCTTATGAATTACATAAGGTTGTGATAGAAATAAACCGATTGGGGTCGATGTGCCGTACACGCTTTTCTTCAAAGGTGAATGGAGTTACATAACAGCATTTCGTTTCCCGTAAAGCGGGCTAGTCATAATTTTTCGGGTCTACCCTCCATCTTTATTCGTGACATGAGAAAAAGTACAATGGTTTGTTAACATGCGATTGAATTTCTCAATGGGGTGCTAAGACTACTGAATTACCTACTGTCTGAACGACCCTCTGCAAAGATGGCGATGACTCACCTGTATCCGCAGGATCCGCATCTAGGTCCTTCATAAAGTAAGTGTACAAGATTCCAAAATTGTTATGAATTCCCAGTATGATGAATTGAATAATGGCCGCAGCAATACATATAATCCAACCATATCCACCATCAGGACACTCCTCACGCTCTCCGCGAACTGTGATCTCTTTCTTCTCTTTATCTTCGGTTTTGAAGCACTTGTCCTTTAATTTCATCATTTTCCTATAAGACGTCTTCCCTCTTTGAATTTTGGCTGGAAAACTGATTTGCCCGGAGACTAGAAAAAAAATTAAACAGTTTGCTATTTCAAAAGAGAACATGCGGCGCGGCAGATTTGTACAAGGATCTTGTTTTTGCAAAGTGATACGAAGATAAGGTTTCATGGGCTCAGTTTCCGCCGCTATGGAGGGAGTCCGGTTTCCTCCTTATGTTTTAAAATGGATAAATGTGCCACTTTGAAACTTGCTTTATTGAATAACTAAGTTTCATAGAATTGTTAATTTAAAAAGCGATGCCCCACAGAGCGTTCGAAGGTTTCACCAGCATAATCGTTCCCATAATTAAGATCCCTGTGGCCAATAAACGCCACGGATCAATCCGTGGTGCTGGCCAATTTGGTCGCAGCTTTGCCAACGAGAATGGCTTCGAGTTGCGTGATTATTCAATAAACAATCAACGCATGCCTAGCCCCTCTAAATTTAGAACATTTTTGCCCTTGGTTTTACCCTGAGGACACTAGCTGCTGTTCACTGGAAATGAGCCAGCCTGAGTTCTGTTAGTCCACCACCGATAAAATAGTCCGCCCTAGCCTGCTAGCCCACCGCCCCTGGGTATGCCGCTCGGTTTTCCAAATCCTGGCCCTATTTCCGACCAAAAAATGTCATTTTCCATACCCGTTTTTCAGACCTAGACTTTAGGCAGAAATTATGTCATCATTATTCATTACTTAAATTAGAGCGCAAACAAAATAATTCTTCACTTGCATTTCGAATTCGCATATTTCTATTTCGTTCTTAACATTTGGCATTTGGAATTGAAAGGATAACTACATTCATACGCTCCCTTAGCGCTCTCGAAAACTATACCTGATTCCAAACCAAAATGGGCAAAGTGTATATCCATTTTCAGACCAAAAAGGCCCCCAAAACATACCCATTGGGGCGACACATTATGGCTTATATGAGGGAGTACCCACCCCCGGACACAAAGACAAGAGGAGAAATTGCACTGATCCATGCTGGGAGCCCATAACCCTCCTGGTCGTACCCGCCAAGAAACGGTTAGTTTCGTTTTTGCCATGACCCGACCAGTCCGCAGGGTGATCAAGTTTTTTGGAAAATGGAAAAACAACAACAAAAAAGATATGGGTAAAAAAGTTTCTTTGGAATCTTTAAATTAGCAAAACCGATCAGTTCCTCTGTGAAAAGAAAATGCAGCTTTCCTTTTATTTTATTAATAAAAATCAATGTTCCTTTCTTACCATTTAATAAGCCTTCGCATAATTTTATTTGTTAAGACTTTGGAAAAGCATAAGCAGGAGGATTATAGGTTCCTGGAAAAACATACTGCTATCGTCGTTTTCATTTCTTTACGTCCGTTCCTTGTTGACCTTTCCTCCTTTCTTTCCGATTTCATATTTTCTTAGCCTGTGTACAGACGTCCCCTCTCCCTCAGGAAAAATCGGGAGAGGAGAGGTCTCCTCTTCCGATTTTTTCTGAGGGAGGGGGGACGTCTGTACACAGGCTAATATTTTCTCTCTGTCATTTTTTTTTGGCCCGACTGCCGGACTAACCTAATTTGACACAGCCTAAAGTCATTATTGTTCGGCTGATTAGGATACGCATATAGTTAAAACAGCAAAGTTGTTTACGGAAGAGGCTGAAAGTTCTTTGTTTCCCATATTTATATCTAATTTGCTTACAGTGACTAAAGTTCTCTTTAGTAATTGTTTTTTCAAAACTGTCAAAGCAGTTTAGCATTTATAAGAAAAGGCAGTAAAACGAGTCAATCGTTTTACAATATTTTTTCCAATCTTTGTTCGACTGACTGCGTATAAAGAGGGGAAAATAAAGCAATGATTAATTGAAGGTTTCAGTGCTTCCGTTCGATTTCCGATCAATGCCTGACCTAAAGTGTGGATGGTAGCTTGGCGTTTGGCATCTTTGACATCTTTATAACGACAAGGTTTTTGAGTGTTTATAAATAAGGGTATTATACCTAGTCAAAACATAATGATCGAAGAAATTTCATCTACCGATATGATATATCTACCTAAACTGCCTAACGGAGACATAAGTGAACGATCTAGGCGGAATTACTTAGTTCTAAAATCGAACTTATTGTCGGATCAGCCTGACACTTATAATTACTGAGAACGAGCCAAACAACGTATTAAGACATCTTGACAAATTTGTGCTTGATACATCACATTTTTGTTTACAGAATTTGTAAATTTCGAATATGCTGAACACGCAATAAAATTCAGATCACCACTTCTTCATCCTGAAACGGGCGCTTTTCCCCCTTTTACGATGCTGTTGGCTCATTCACCTGAGCTTCACGAGGTTCTGCGAGAAATATATTCCTAGCTATTAAGAACAATGGCAAGCAAAAATAAAAGAATTAAGGGAAAATCGGAAGTCAGTAAAAATTTTACTACCTATTGCATAAATTGCAGGTCTCAATATTGCTTCGCCATACCTTAACAAATATTTCCTCCTCTCTCTGCTAAAAAAAAAATCACCCACTCACGCAAGCTGTCGTCTCAAGAAATCCGGATCAGCTGAACCAAACAGAGTCCATTACATGCAACTCGCCTTTTCGAGGTAGTTAACACCAGGCAAATATGTAAATTATTTCAACTAATTCTGCCAAGGCTGCCGGTTCACCTTGACTCTTCAACGCCCAGCTTCAGTCAAGCGAAACTGCAATACGAAATGTCCACGAGGATAAGTAAAATACAAAAGGAGGTTCACGTGTGCTGTATAATGAGTGGTCTTTGGACCTCTATATATAGTTGATTACTGGGTTGATAGTACTGTATTTTAAAATATTCATTTTCAAGGAGTGAAGGGTATTTTCTAAAAGGAGATTCCCTTGTAAACTTTAAAAGTTACATTCGACTTTCGCAAAGGTTGATTTTCTTGACCGCTTTGCAATGAACTTGCTCTTGTGATCTGGGTGTAGCCTCGGGCGATATTGGACTTATATCCCTGACGATGGGGTCTTGAGTTTTGTTGGTTTTTGAAGCCTGATAAAATTAGTTAAATCGGCTGACACACAAAAATTGGCAGCTTTTTTAGCTACACCAAAATCGGATCACGTCCGATCCAGTTTGAATGTACGTATAAATGTACAACTGTACTGTCAGCGGCTGACTGGACTTTTTGAGTGCAAATGGGGGAATGTTAGAGGGTGGCGTTCAGTGATACTTAATATCTTTGAACTCTAACTATCAACTGATTATCATGCATGATGAAGGAAAAAGAGCACATTTGAAAAGTAGTCTGCTCGGTGAATTATCGCACTATTAATAGCTCCAGAGTCCATGCAAGACCTAACAAGCCCCGTCATTTCTAAAACTGATTGATAATTAGACTTGCAAATCAATACTGTGTCGGCTAGCTGTGACTTTCTCTCCTCATTCTGAGATTTGTTTTCATTTTTTTTTCTGGTACAATGAAAAAACTTGAAGTATTATGAATTAAAAAAACGAGAGTAATAAAAGCAATATGCCTGAAATCAAAAACTCGTATACGATAAGATAAACCCTGCAATCATTACTGTCAGGCTCAGGTAACTAAATTAAGTGACTTCTTTTGTCATTTTACCCTCAGTCACCAGTTTGTTTGAAACATTCAATTTAAACTGAACTGTATTCAAACTAAATTACACTCTTGATTTGGGGCTGACTCAAGTAACATCGATGTAACAGCATTCTGCTGGGTTTTCTTGAAGCACTACCGGAAAAACTGTCAAAAGAGTTTGCGACCAAGCAAGGTCATTCCAGTAGTTGTCCCAACAATAAGTCCTCTTGGTACTCATGAATGAATAATGCAAAGATGTAGTTAGAACGCTGAGTCCACTGATTTCATTGGTATTGATGACATGCTGTCCTTGTTCTCTAGATTGTGATTCGTTCGATGAAAAGTGCTAGTTCACCTCGAAACTATCGAGGCTTAGCAATTCCTCTGGTAATGCAGTAAAACCCCATTTATACGGACACCGGAAGGGGCCATAGAAAGTGTCCGTATTAACAGGGTGTCCGTATTAAACGGGTTGAATTTAGAGAAAGTGTAAGGGCTTTCTTTCCCCAGGGACAAAGCAAACTGCCCGTATTTTGCAGGTGTCCGTTAAAGCGGGGCTTAGTGTACTTAGTTACCCTTATGCAGCTTAGAGTTGTGCGGTACGACTGACGTCACAGGTGGTTCAATAGACGAAGTTCTAGGCGCAGTCACTCATGGGGACTTTTAAGGTATGACAGTGTTTTCTGGCCCGGCCCAAGATCTTCCACTTAGGAAAGCTGGACTCTACTCAAACCTGCTTTAAAAGAGAGTGTTACGTCATACAACTTTTTCTTGTTAATTGCCTGATCCCTTTACGTGGGACTCAGTGGCAGTGTTCAATTCTAAGGGGTTTAAGACTACTAGCAGCCTGGTTAGCCTGTGCTTGCAGCAGGGGCAGGTGGCAGTCCGAAGTGTCCCAGAATCCAATTTTGGAAGGAAGGACCAAGGCACAGAATCCTAATAAAGGATCTAACCAGCTATAAATTAAAATACCTGAGCCACGGAAAGAAGCAAGGCTGATTTTACAGTCGGGAATATATATATTTTTTCTTACCAACATTTCGGACGGCACGGCCTTCCTTCTCTAGGGTCTTCCATACAAAAAAAATCCCAGCTTGCATATCAGAACAGACTAGGGATTTTAACGTGTGCCGTTGAGAAATTTTAGCCGGGCTTAACTGTGTTCAGCTGTGTGTTTTTCAACGGTAACTGACAGTTTAATTCTAATCATTCACCAACAATAAATTAATTTTTGCCTTTATTGCTCTAAAACGTTTCTATAAAGAAGTCTGGCATGGTTCCAAATTATCTGTCATCTACTTTTCTCTTTGTTTATAAACACTTTACTTTATTCATTTACCCATACAAAGCGTATTTAAGGAAATGTTTGTTTCTTTAAAGCCCAATGGTTTGCTTGAAGCTTTTTTTTTAATACGATCACTACCCCCGAGAGTCGACAACGTGGTTCGATCGTTGCTGATCAGTATTCGATAGTTAACACTCCCGGGATTTGTGGTAACAAATTTACATGTGCTTGCGTTTATTTACCGAGCGGTATTAGGACACTAAAGGATGCAGAAGGCGAACCCGTCGGTTTTTTCTCCGACGATTGTATCGAATGAAGACCCATTTCTTTTTATTGATGAAGCCGCGGAGAAGCCAGCTGCTAAGATTAAGGATAGTTACAGTGGCTATGAGGTTGGTTACCAAAACAATGTGTTGATGAATTCTTCATGTTGATTCATTTTAATACTGCGGCTTTCTTGGTTTACGTAGCGACATATTGATAGTTTTTAGGTATCCAGACATCAAGTATTTACTTGTATCAAATAACGACAATCTTTTTCTCTATGTCTTTTTTTAGAGTGACACCTCAGAAAGCGATGAGGAAGAAATCGAACATCAGTCGGCTGCCGGCTTTTACCCGATTCACCCTGGTTAGGAAAATTTAAGTCTTTAATAATTTGACTTAAAGTTTACATAACCTAACATATATGCCAAGCTGTTTTTCAATACGAACACCTGACTGACTTATTTCCATTTTTTAAAGAATCAATTTTTTGCGAAACACGAGACGATTCGACTTCAAACCGGAATCAAGTCGTTACCGGAAATATCGTCATTGTGTTGAGGGCCTCTTCGGAAATATCCTCCGGAATTTTCTTTGGGGCTGACAGACTTGCAGAGCACTTCTCAGCTAGCCAGAGTGTCAAAACGACGTTAAAAATTTAAACCGTGTATATTTTTCGGCACTTTGCAGATCAATCGTACTTTTAAAATATGCAAAATGCGTCATTGAATGAATGTCAATGAATGTCAATGTTTAATCTGACGGAAATTGACGTCAAAATTCTGCCGAGTGCCGTTTGATTCAACCGGCCGCCATATTGAAAAGGTCTCGGTTGCTTTCCGTCTGTAACTTTTTGGCGAGCTTGACCTCCTTTATGGGATATACTCGGAAATGAGTGTACGAAAGAACGAGGAGAAAGGTATTTTATTTTTTTATTGTTGTTTTGTAATCCTTTGGGAATTCAATTCCGGAACGATAGTGCTCAACGCATTTACTAGGGTGATCATCGACAGGTTGAATTATCTAGAGTGATGGCAGACTTGTTAAAGTCAATTTAACAACGCTTGCTTTTTCGATTTTGTGTTAACCTTGCATAAAAAATCAGAACGGTCCTTCGACTTGTTTTTAAAAATTTCTATTGTTTTGGAGCAAGGACCTTGAGCAGACTGCTTCATCAAATTAAAATGCACATAAAGCAGATAAACTTTTAGTGAATAAACTGAATGGTTATTTCGTTGATAGCTAGGTTTTTGCTTTTTTGCCTGGTACCTGTGTAATGAATATTTTTTAACTTACATTTTACGTTAAAACAAATCACTTAAAGAAATTTGCGATCACTAATGCATTTACTTTTTGTAGACCTAAATTAGAAACGCCGGTTCTTCAGCAATGTTTACATTAGATGTGATTTTGCAATCCCAGCTTGTAATTAACATAAAAGCGTTTGTCTCGTCTGATTTGTTGTTTTTCCAGGCCCCAACAAAAATAAACATGAGTTTGTGGTCATTCTATTTACAGCTATGTTAAACCTGAATCGTTGTTGCGCGTTAAAAATATTGAAATCTCTTCCGGAGCGTTCCTGTGTGATTTGCATACGGCAAGGGAAGTTTGGACTCTTTAAGACAAAAAATAAATATATTTCGATATTGTTTAGAACGAAGTTTCATTCTGCTTTGTGGGTTCTACAGAAACAAGTATTGGCTTATTTGCATTCCAAATTGCTAATAACTTGTCTGCAAGTTCTGTCTTAGAAGGAGATGAATTATTTGTGAGATGCGAGATTCCGTATTTTTTAAACATCCCGTGGACACCTTGGGTGGTTTTGAATCGTTTTTGGGCATGGAGATTTCTAAGGTTCTGTAGCGACGTATCTTACCATATTCTAAAGTGAACTATGTCAGGTAACGGACATTCGGAGCCCAAGGAAGATATTGGGGAAGGAAAACGTGTTAAGAGTACCCCCAAACGAAAAAAATTCCGTTCTTTTTCCTTAGGTAAGTCATGTCTCGCAGTTTAGTCGAAATCGACATCTTGTATCCAATTCTGTCAGCTTAAGCTTTTTTCTAAGTATTTCCCTTGATCTTGGAATATTTGCTTGAAAGTCAGATGTTCTCTGTATGATACAATATAATTAGGACTTTGGCGGGGTCTACTGGTTATTTTTTGACAAGCTATATAAATTCAGTTTATAAAAATTTTTAAAGGAATAAAACATGATAAGCTTATACACATTGGCACACTTCTATGCCAGGTGCCATTTCTCTTTAGTATCAATCCAGAAATTTAACTTGATTTTAATCCAGTAATTTGGTCACCTCAATCTCTTATTTTTTGTGAGCTTCTTTGCAGATAGTTAGTCTATATTTAACAAGTCTTCAATGAAACTCGTCCCACAGGGGCATTTGAAGTTAAAAATATACTGTATAACTACTGCAGTATTTTAAAGAGAAAGACATGTGATAATGTCTTATTGAAATGAAGTTGGTGTCTCAATAGAGCTATATAAGTGGCATATCAGTAGAGATGTGTGTGTTGAGGGAATATTTAGTTCATATCATCTATCTTTAATAACCTGGAAACAGTTTGCCTCCAGGATTTGGAAACTGAAAAAATGTTGTGAAAACATTATTATGAGCACAATAATGTATTGTATTAGATCAAATATTATCATGGTTAAAATGTGTAAGATTTTGTTGCAATTGACATGCTTAAATTATTCTATTCACTGATAAATCCATTTTATAGTTTGGCTGTGATTATGTAAGGCAGGTAGTTTTGTGCAGATCCATTTGATTCACTACAACACTGGCATCCTGCTGGTTTAATAACCACATAAGGTGCTAAAATTTGCATTAAAACAAGCTCATGATAAAATCGCGAGGTGTACCAAACTTTACCTTTAATTTGCCTTTCATTTTCTTCTCAACCAATCTCTCTATGTTTGTTGTAATGTTACACACCTTGGCAACATTCGTACTGAACAATTTTGTTTATCATTCTTTTATAATGTTGCTTTGCCACTATCAAAGTTAAGTGACTTCACTCTCCTCATAACAGTTTCTCTAGAAACAGCCAGTATTTCATTGTGTGTGTAATTCAGAGGGTGTTTTCAGAAGCTGGTGAAAATATGCCAACCAAAATAATGCTAAAGTTGAAGGCAACATTTTATCAAGTTGTTCTCAAAGAAAAGTAGCCTGTCAGGGTGCAAAGAAAATCATTTTTACAGCTTGCCCTTCGGGCAAGCTGAAGCTAGCATTTACTAGCCCAGACGTCATTTCAACTAGCCCCCAAAACGTTTTGTTCTTCTGTTATTCAAATTCCTCATAAAACATCACTTGCCTGTCGGGCAAGTTTAAAACAGAATTCACTAGCCCGATAGCAAAATCCACTAGCCCCGGGCTATCGGACAGTACTTTCTTTACACGCTGCTTGTATGTGTTAATTATTAATGCCCTCAGAAGCCTATTTACGACTCCTGGCACCTTAAGTGCCTGTTTGAAACAAGATGACTGTCAGATGTCAAAACCGTGAACAGTTTCTAACCAAAAATGGGGTCATTTCTTTAAAAATAGGGTTAAATTACAGGTGTGATTGACTTAAATAATATTGATGATGTTGTTAGCCAGCTGTGTGGGAGTTGCAGAAACAGTGCCCTCCCACGGTCCCCACAGGAAAAGCTTTAACATGTTGCAACTGTCGTGTTATGCTTTTAGTGGCAGAGGGATGGGGTTAGTTAATGTCCTAGTTAAAAATAATCCCAGTTGTTTCTTGCTTCCAAAGGTTATCTCTACAGGGCTTCTGATATTTTGCGGAAAAAAAAACAAAATTTCGCGGGATTTTCAGGGGCAAATTCGCGGAAAAATCGGCCGATTTCGCGGGATTTTTGCGGGAAAAAAGTCAAAATTCACGGCACAATCGGCCGACTTCGGGCGATTTTCGAGGGGGAGAAGTCAAAATTCGAGAAAAATTGGCCCATTTCGCGGGATTTTAGTGGAAAAAAGTCAATTTTCGAAGGATTTTCAGGGGCAAATTCTTAGGAAAATCGGCCGATTTCACGGGAAATTTCGGGGGGAAACTTCGCCAAGAAACAATCAGTAAAAAACAGCCGATTTCGCTGGGATTTTTTTGGCAAATTTGGCTAAAATCGATCAATTTTGCGTCGATATGACCAGCGTCGGTGAACGTTTTTGTAGCAGGGATGATCATTTGCTCTTTCAACAACAGTTCGCTCGAGAAATGAGCGAAATGTTAAAGCAATTAACATTATGGTTAGTGCCCAGTTTTTCGCAACGTTCATCTAAAAACGCCTGGTAGTTTTGGGACTTTGTTTACTCGTTGCAGTGACGAAGTTTCAAGCTAAATTTGGACGTTTGGGGTGAATAAAACCGGTCTAATAGCCAAGATAAGTATTAAATATGTTTTGCCGATATGTATTTGGAAATATTTCTGGCGGATTTCGCGGTATTTCGCGTTTTTTTGGGAATTTCGCGGGATTTCGCGGAAATACCTGAATTTTGCGGGTCCGCGAGCGCGCGAAATATCAGAAGCCCTGTCTCTAGGTTAGGAGTAGCTAACATGCACTAAAGCTGGTAAACAGTGTATACTTTCCAAAATAATAAACCACTGCATCGCGTAGTCGGCTGCCTAATGAACCCCCACTCTACGTGCCCACATAATTTATTTTATGAGCAAGGGTTTGAGACAAGACTTACCGGTTTTCTTCCTTATCCGAGAAGACGAGAAAGTCCAACCCATTCGCAGATGTCATTACAAAGCCAGCACTTTTTCTGCAGTTATTTAGAGATCCCAAGTGTTGGTCTGGTCAGGGTTTAACTAGTGGTCTCCTGCGTAGACCAGGGCTTATTCAATTGAGCTAGTCGGACGGAAGCTCTTGAGACTGGTTGGAGTAACCTCTTTGTAATAAGCCCGGCTGAAGACCTCTGCAAAATAAGATATTTTAAAATTACGTTATATTTTCTTTACAGCTGATACTGCCCTTCTTCTAGGAAATTTGTCACGCAAGTCCAACAATGAAGATGAGGGTCGAAATTCTCCAAAAGGTAAGAACTTTTAATGATATTAATTGTTTTCTTTATAGAAACTCACAGTAACCAGTTTATCGTAAACATTGCTAATACAAGTATTTAATTTTTGGTGGTCTTCCCGGGTACCCCCTGCACTTCTGTTCCAGCCAAGGCAGGAAGTATGTTTTTAGACAGTCCAATTTAAAAAATTCCTCATGGTGGGGGTGAAGGAAGTAGGAATGCTTCCAAACCCCCTTAAAGGGTTTTGTGGCTATCATTGGTACTTGGAAGGTTTACGCATATTGCAACTCATGTCTGCTCATTTCACCTGTGCCTTCCTTACTTTAAAATGTGGCCAAAAGCAATCACTGTCTAAATTTTTGGTGGCAAATACACTGTAATGGTTTAGCAGGGCAAGCTGTCACTACGTAAGGTTAAGGTTGGCGTCTATGAGCATGACCCCCTGCTACTTTCATGCATAGGAAACAAAAGAAAAATAGAACTAAAAAATAAAAAAGGAACTTCCTAGATGTTTGATTCCCCACTTACTAATTACAGATACCCAGCAACTTGAAATCGTAGTGGTAGCCCTGGTTTAGGAGTAAACCACTAAATGGTTGTTCTTATCAACAAAGTAAATTACTTGATAATTTAAATCAGCTAAGTGTGAAGAGATTTAGAGCGAGCATTTAAAGTTGATTTTTTAAAAAAACAACTTTAATTAACGTTTCTTGCTATTTTGCATTCCTGGCAACTGATAACTGAGGAAAGAAGCAAAAAAAGAAAAGATCATGAATATACACTGTCTACGAAGATTCAAATGGATCGAGTCAAAATGTCTAAGTTTTAAAACAGATGTTGTCGTAAAATTTTGTATAAAATTGCATTTTCTTCCCTTTTTTGCTGTCTTTTTAATGTTTTTGCACTAAGTATTATCTTCATTTTCTAAAAATTAAATATTATAGTCTGATTATAACACATAATAATTGCTGGTGTAGGGTTACATTTGGCAATAAAGCCATTAATGTATTCAGGAAGATTTTATCCTTTTCTCATTGTTTGTCGTTTTGATTGGCTTCTTTTTACCATAAAGCTTAGATGGAATTACAGTGTGCTTCAATTTCAGCTTATTCAAAGTTCTTTACTTATGTTCAGCAAGGATTTGATTGTTCGAGGGAACATTTCTGACAGAAAAATAAGGTCTTTCTATAACACATGGAAATTAATTCTGTGAGTGCAAATCAATAATTTCCTGACAGAGCTTGTACAGGTTTATCGTAAGTTATGGCAGCAAAGAAAACTAAAACAAAAGCAAGAAAACAAGGTATGGAATTATCATTCTTTTCATTTAAACTGAAATGTTAAATGTTGATTAAAATAGTACTCATTCATTGTAAATTCCAAATAAAACTTTTTTGCAAAATAAGCTACAATAGTTCAAGCTGTCCAAGACACATACTGTTTGCCTCAAATATTGAATATGAAAATATGTCATAATATTCACCACAAAATTATGTACATAAGTCTTCTCACAGTATTATACACGTAAGTCAGAATATACTTGGATATGTTCAAGAAAACAATACAACTTTTAATTTACCATATGGTTTATTATATACTTATTTGCTTTTTTTTCTTCCAATATTTGCCACACTAATATCAATGAAACAAATGAGTACAGTGAAATTGATTTTCTGTGGATTTAAAATTATTATTGTTTTCACTCTACAATTTTATTCTCATTTCTCATATCAGTTAGGCGATATTTCTGATTTATGTGAAGCCACGGTAATTTTGGTACACCTTTGCTGTGAGCCATTTTCAGTGTGCCAGGTGTTGAAATTGCAATCGTTAAACATTTCAGGGTGTCTTGAATTCAGTGTTGAACAAAAGTGACCAAACCATTTGGCCAGTGATATAAACTATTGTGAATATATAGTTTATTAAGGCTGTGGATCGGACTGCTGTGATTACAGATGTGATGCTTTATATTTACAATAATACTGAGTAAAAAGCAGTGCAAAAAGCTTTCATATTTGACAGCTGCTATTTGAAAAGAATAATTGACACTACTGTAGGATATCAGATGTCATATTACTGTGTATTGCCTTAGCGCACACACATCCATAATACAATTCTCACGCTTGATGGACTCTTAGAAACTGTTCAAAAGCTTTGGGAAATAATTTTCAAATCAAAGGTAAATTTTTGTTTTTGTTTCTGTAATAAAATAAAATCAAGAAGTGGTAAATAATTAATTTTTGCTGCAAAGATCTACAATTTAGATAAAAGTGTATAAAGTGTTAGCTGGCTTGTGAATATTAGGGGATGATCTGTAACATACATGTATAAAAATTCACTATGACGTTTTATTTTTTTAGTTATTAAGCAGGTCTGTCTGAATGAACTTAATTTAAAGCAACTTGATCAGGCTCCTCAAGAAAGCGAGCCATTTTTATTGTAGTTTCCAGACATAATAGCAGTTTGGAATTACAAAATAGAGAGCTTAAAAAAGGACATTTTTTAGCAACGCATGTCAATTGGAAGTAGACTGTTTGTTTTCTTGGACAGTGGTTTTGCCCATTTTTTCAGGTAAAATCCTCTTAGTTGAATGCAAACTTGTTAGCATCAAGCACATTAAAAGGGAAAAGGCCCCACATAAGTTTGACATGTGATGCTAAAAAAATTCCTTCACTGAAGCCCTGTAAAAACAGCCCTGGTTTTTTGTTCTTCTGTCCATTTATGGGTTGTTGATAAATGTCTACCACGCCACATTGACAACGGAGGACAACAGGCCAGCCGAGACCTATGTAGGCTTACTGAGAACTTTGCTTGAACAAGTGAAATGAGCTAGTAACTTCCTGCAGGCATGCACGCAAATTTCTTCTTAGCAGCTTTACATCTTCTGTTTTCAAGCAATAGTTTCCGATTGAAATTCTGCGAGCACATGTGTAGTATAAGCGTATGTTGTAACAAACTTTTCATGTGGCAATTTTATCTGAGGAGTGCCACACATGCCATGTGCAGTACAAAACTAACTAGTAATAAAATGCCAACTCGGATCTTACATTGATATCAGATCACCTGGATTATAACGCTCTAGGTCTTCTATTGAGCACTCTGCCTATAGGCTTTGATACATATCAAATGGTATACATCTTCCTTTATATAAACTCCAACAGTGACACCTGTATCATGTCATTGTTTTTGATCCTATATTGTGGCTTGTGTTTAGTTCAAGATGACTCAGAGTTTAATTTCAAATTTGATGGCCCAAGCTCGAGAAATTCAACACCACCTGTTAAACAAGACAGAAAAGATAAAGAAAGGGAAAGACTGGTAAGTACACTTGTCTGTTGGCTTTAAGAAACATCTTTCTCTACAATGGCGACATTTGTTTCTCTTTTCATTGCTCACCAACTTCTGCTCAGTCCTAAAGGTGGTCATGGTTGTTAGGCGTGATGTGTCACTTTTTAGGCTTCCTACATTGTACGATGTTTTCTCCAAATATGTGCTACCCCCAGTGAAGCTTCATCCCAGCTGTATTTGGGACAAATCATTTATGAGCACATTCCCCAAATAAGTGCCACACCTGATGCACTTGGAGAGGTTTCTTTTACAGGTCAGATTCCACAGGTTACATTATTACAGGTCGCTGTTTTATTGATAGTTAAGTAAACCAAGTAAGGCCAATTTAATGCTTCGTTTCCCATCACCTGACTGACCCATTTTTTTGGAAAAGTAAAAAAAAAAAAACTCCAGAATCACTTGTAAAGAAGCAAGTACTTTAATTTACAAGCACATGATCTTGTCTTATTAACACCAATTTCTTAAATTATCATTGATACTTCGTTTTTGTAGCCTTTTTAGACATTTGATATTCCTGTTAACCCATTCGCCCCTGAACCGCCTGTAACCACCCGTGCGGATCCAGGTCCTTTCTACCCTTTGTGACCTCATCAGTTTTAACGGTCAAGGACAACTTTCTTCGCTAACTTGTGCAGAGTGAAGAGATCTTTCAAACCATACCAGAATGAGCACAATTCAGTCAAGGACACCGTACCGGAGAAAGAAGCAAAAAACCACGTGACAAGGACCTGAAAATCTCCATGAAAATCTTGTTCCATTACCCACCTACCTTTCCTTTCACCTAATCCTAAGATCCTAAAAGCTTTCCTAAAAACTCTTCCCACCAAAATGAAGCCTACTAAATGCCCAGCAAGAGAAAAAAAAAAATGAGGCAAGAAAAGCGAAAAAAGAAGGGAGGAGAGAAAGTGAAAAGTAAAAGTCAAGACTGCTGTGTCACTTTTAAACCCAAAAACTATGTCGAAATTTTGCTTTCTGCACATGCCCGAACTTCGCAAGCTGATATTTTGCATCTAGATCAGAAGGCCGCCAAGTGTACGACCTGTAAACCGGTTTGTGGTAAGTTTTAGCTCTTTATAGCACGACAGTGACCAGAAAACCACTCGACTAGCTTCAAAACGCGTTTTTCGGCAAAATCTCCAGGAGCGAATGGGTTAATATACATCTTTTACCATCTGATTATATCTTGCAGACTAAACGTGAGATTTGATATGCAATCATGTGTTCATTCTTTTTTTTTTTTTGCCAGACCGACCAACCGACCCACCTTCACGAGAGGGAGGGCGATGGGAAACGAAACATTTTTTTGGGATGGCTTAATTTCCCCTTGATCAAAAACAACATTTTGGATAAGGATTAGGGCTAGGAGACACTTCTGGTGTTGTTTAAAATCTGTAGCACAGTGACCTGTATTCTGACCTGTGGAATGTGACCTGTAAAAAAACACCTGCCAGATGCACCTCTGTACTAAGTTACTGAAACTTTTTCATACTGATATAAAAAATTAATATACCATTAAATTAAAAGTGCTATCCTTAAATAAGCATTGCCTTTGAGCTGTGAAAAAGTTTTATAAGCATTATAAATACTTGTTTTTATGGGGTATATTTGGCCTAGTCCTGAAGCATGTAATTAAATAACATTAAGTTTTCATCAGTTTTGACCACATTCGTCCTTGGACTAAGCCAGTAAATTCATTAAAATTGCAAGCAGACAGTGTTGAGTTTTAAAATGATGCAAATACATTCGATGAAATTAAGTAGATGGAAATTAAGTGGTCACGGAAGTTGATAAAATTAGTGTAACCCCAGATAAATGTAGTATATGAATATTTGAAGAGGTCTCAACTTAATTAATAGGTATGATAATTATTTAAATAGCAGGACCTTGAGAGGAAACTCTTGTTGCCAGAGCGTTCACCTTCCATTCCAAGAAAGGCTTCCAAGGAATCTTTCAAGGTACAAATATTTTTATTAGTGACTATTTTATAACTATGTTAAAATGTTTCTGTCTAGAGCAAATTGTACATGCAGAGGTACTAGTTCTTCAGATTGCAACCGAACAGTATTGATTTAGATTAAAGGGGTCATTTCAGATCATTTAGCAGAGCTGTCAGTTATCAGAGTTTTTCATCAAAGACACTGAGTGACATTTCAAGATCAATGAATCAATGTGTGTGTAAGTCTTTCAGCAGAAGTTTTTTAGATAAGAAACTTCAGCTGCAGCAGAAGTCACGTTTTACGTGTTCATTTCAAAACTACATAATGAGCAGGGAATTTTTTCATTCATTCACCAGAAAGTTGGCCCGAGAATTATAAGTTTTAAACGCCTGTTCAGGCTCGTAGTTTGAAATTTTGGCCCCCAAGGGCAAATCGTGGGCGCCTCTGGCGACCAGGCGCCCGTTAGGCAGCAGCCTTGCCACTGCAAAAGTTAGGGATTTGAGCAACCTTCAGGGTTGTCATTAAGAGCCGGGGGCCGGGGATTTTCCCCAGCTACTAAGAGAGAGGCCCCCGGCTACTTTTACTGGAAAATAAAAGAAAAATAGAACCAAAAGAAATCCCTAGCCGTTTGATTCCCCGCCTACTTGTTGTATTTACCCGGCAACTTAAAATCTTAGTGACAACCCTGAACCTTAGAAAACATCTTGGATACACTCCTGGGGAAGTCTTGCATAGGCTCTAACACCAAGATGGTAACTATGAGTAAATTTAGATTGGATCACTTCACAAGTGACACCTTGGGCAGTGAAGTCAACCACAGATTTAGTTAAGTTAAATCCCTGATCATTTTATGATCATAAACCATCTGATATTTGTGTCATAAGAATGTTTTAATTACATGCAACAGCGTGCAAAGAAAGTACTGTCCAATAGCCCGGGGCTAGTGGATTTTGCTATCGGGCTAGTGAATTTTGTCTTTAACTTGCCCGACGGGCAAGTGATGTTTTATGGGGAATTTGAACAACAGAAGAACAAAAGGTTTCGGGGCTAGTTGAAATGACGTCTGGGCTAGTAAATGTTAGCTTCAGCTTGCCTGAATGGCAAGCTGTAAAAATGATTTTCTTTGCACCCTGTGCAAAGATAAAAAGTATGTAAACATTGCAGGAAATGCTTTTGAACTGATCAGTTTTCATTACATTTATGCTTGAGTAGGCAATGAAAGAGAGCTACAGGCGAGAACAGAAAAGAAGGATAAAAGAATTATCTAGTGCACTGAAAGATCCCTCAGTCATTATTCTTTCGTCATGGCTAAAGGTGAGAAAGAACTGATGCTTAAGAAGATTAGATGCATCAATTAAGTTAATTTAACAGGTCTGTGTAATGAAAAGTTTTAATTTTTCTTGAGGAATGAGATGGTATCATAACTTTTGTACATCAGTATTTGACTACTATTTATATATTTGTTTTTTCACTTCTTTTAATTTTTGTTCTTAAGCCACTGATTCAATTTACTCTTTCCACGACCTGTAGACACTTTTTAGCTTTAGGACCAGCAGGTCCATCTTAGGGAGGTGTCTGCATTACAGGAGGGTATCAATGGGGTGGTGGCTTTTACAGTTATCAGATAAAATCTTGTGTGTTTCAGGTGCGTGGAACATTGAAGGGCTGGGCAAAGTTCTGGTGTGTGATAAAGCCTGGAATGCTGCTTATATACAAGAGTGCCAAGGTATTTGAACTACAATGTATACAGTTTATTGGATAAGCACACTCAATAAGATTCTTTGGGTGAAAACATTCTGTGCTAGTTTTTCAACCTGTAGACCTTTTTGTTATCCAAACTGTTAATATTGTACCATTAACCAACAGCCCCAGTTCTCCACTCAAAAACACATTTGTAGTCCATTATTATTAACCCTTTCACTGCAAGAGTGTTTGATAGAGTTTTGTACTGGTGACTCTAACTTTTAAGTCTGTGGATGAAATCCTATGATGTGACCATTCAAATGAACGCTCTCTGCCTGTACTTACACATGATGCTATTTGTTTGTCAAAATTTTAGAACATGAAATTTGGAAATTTGCTCGAAATTTGCCTTTGGTCACATTTGGCAGTGAAAGGGTTAATTTTGACACATGTTGATTAAAAAAGGAGTTTAACAAAAACTGTTGAGCCACTTGCAGTCTGCACTCTTTTTGCTAAATAGATAGTAACAAACATTGTGAACTATCATTTCTTGCACAGCATGGGCAGTGGGTTGGCACTGTTCTCTTGAATGGCTGTGAGATTTTAGAGCGCCCTTCTAAGAAAGAAGGGTTTTGCTTCAAGATCTACCATCCCCTGGAGCACTACATATGGGCTACAAAGGGTCCCAAAGGAGAGATGGCTGGGTCCATCACACAGCCCCTACCTAAGGATCATCTAATCTTGAGAGCAGACTCAGAATCTGACGGTAAGTACATTTTGTGGTCAAGGCAGGAGCAAATAACCAGGGGCAAGTAACTTCCATGTGCTCATTTTACAGCATTTCCACGGACCAGTTTATTTTTAGAATGGTTTTGGTGCGAAAACCAGTCAGCAAAACCTACAGCTAGACCTTGATATCTTATACTTCAAATGCACTCATAAGCATGGCAGAGATTCCATTTGTGGAAAAAAGTGCCCTAAAATATGTCTAAAAATAAGCAAGTCTGTAAAAATGCTGTCACTTAGGCCTAGTATGGGAATTGTTCACTCCTTATGGCTCCTGTTGAGGTTAGCGAGCAGTCCAAGAAGAATCCCCTCACCACACTCCCCCTTTTTTGTATTTCATGGCACAAGATAAGAAGGAACCTCAGCAACTTAGTTCCACTGTAAAGAGTGGGATGTATACAATTATTCCAATGTATTATACCTGTAGGTTTGAGAAAGGCACCCCAACTAGTTCTCTATAGCATCTGTGCTGTGTTGTGACCCTTTCCTTTGTAGGTGATATGTATGCCTTATTTATAGCTACCATTCCAAATTAATTTTATTTGGCCCTCTCCCCCACCACTACTCCCTCTCTTAGTTTCTTCCCTTTTCCCTCTCCCCATCTGCTTAGCTTTTTTCTACCCTTATTTACTCCATTAGCTTGTTCTCCTGTGAAGAACTTATTGTGTGATCAAGCTTAATGTTTGTGTACAATCTTTCATTCTTTTACCATGTTATTCTGTTAAATCAAACTTGATTTTTATCATTACAGGACACTGTTGGTTGGATGCTTTAGAAGTTGCTCAAAACCAGGGTTACAGCATTCAAAAGGAAAACAAAGGAATGTAAGTGTATGTTAGGGTGCTAATCAGATGGCATGCATAAAGTTGTTTGCACTGCAATCAGAGTAAAACCCACATTTACCTCAGTTGCCTATTTCTTTATGAAAAGTGTCGCAGTCAAACACTATCAAACATGCCTTAAAATTATTGTTACTGTAACACAGCTAACAAAAGTATGAGGGATCTGATCAACAACAGAAACCAAACAGTCAGAATTGTTGTTGGCCAGTTTGACAGTGTTATTAACAATTTATACTGTGTGTATTTTGTTTGGGATCAAGGGGTTCTTTGAACTTTTATTTTTCAGTTTTGTAAAAAGTATCTTAGAAAAGCTCCCTCCTTGAACTACTTAAGAAGAGTACCATAGTGTTTCCTTAAAAATTGTAGTGGCTACAGCTCACGTTAATAAAACATCGACAGATAATTTTTGAGTAAGAATTCACAAAATAAATACTGAAATTTTTATAAAATACAAATAATTTGCAATCTCCCCGACTGGAAAGTAGCACTGAAAACTGTATAAACTTTGTCGCTTCATAATCATTGAGATGCCGTCATTGTGAAATCCACATCAAGACATTGAACTCCATTATTATTAATAACAATAGGTGCAAGTGAGACTGTTGATGTACGTGTACATTATGTCCATTACTAAGATGCCCATTACATGTACATGCACAGATGAATAACAATGAATAGATCATGCCAAGAGAGAATAATGCCACAGAGAGGGAAATGCCTGGTGTAGCCCTTGGGACTGATGTGAATTTCACCAAAGTTATTTTTAGACCAATATAATGATTGATTGAACTCAATTAGAAGTTGGTGTCCTGAGAGGTCTGTAACCTGTTTTTCAGTATTGTCAACGGAGAAAATTGGGACATTATGCTCTCTTGGTGTGTCACCATAACAATATTCTGTATTGTTTGCTTTGAGCCAGTCGCACAGTGACATTTCAAACAATCAATTAAATTGAGTGGATGTCCAATGAATAAGACTTCCATTTATAAAAAATTACAACCTCTTGAAATAACTTAGAAGAAATTCACACTAACACACTAGGATTCACTCTTGATCATGCCCTGTAATAACAGCGTTAATAATAATGATGATCAATGGCAGGTTGAGTGAACTGTATGGCAAAGATGACAAAGAGGACAGGGATGATGAACACGGGCTTCCTGGTAAAACAGCTAATAATGATAAGAAGTTTCCATTTAGTCATTTATGTACTCTAGGATGTCCCTAAGAGCTGGCTGCTGGCTATAATATCACCGGCTGAAAAAGAACCTACCACCAGTTCAAATAAACTGCCAAGGAAAACAAAGACGTGGGGTAATTTTGAAGGTGCAGTTGAGTAAAAAAGCTGGCTTGACTAACAGAAAAGCCTGCTTAACCTTTCCCTAGTACTTACATGCAATGTACCAGACAGCATTAAATGTTGTGCAGAGGTTTTTGTAAGGGATGTCTGCTTGTATGAGCTGTTAATATTGAAATGTTTGATTGATAAAATATTACTTTACTTTTCTCTTGTTGTGTTTTTACTTTCCACTTGTATCCATTTTTTTGTCATTTCACCGTTATGTTGCCTGGTAATGTTTAACACCTCTTGTTTCTTTCTTTATTCTCAGATCGTGATGAAGACAGCAATGATGGAATGGTTAGTTCACATAATTTATTTTTTAAACAAAGTAAGTTGACCAAAAACATGGTTAACCATGAGATTACGAAGTCTTACTCTGGTATTTTCTTGCTTTCTTGTTGACTGTTTTTAGGACAAGTCTGACTCTGATAATGAATTAGATGACACTTTAGGTCCCCTTGAAAAAGGTGGGTAGATCAGATCAAGACATAACTGTTGTTGTACATCCTAGTCACTTATGTCCAGAAATGCATGCCAGTGCAAAAATAGTAAAAAAATTGCCAGAGGGCTGGCAATTCAATCTTAGTTTAAAGAAAAAAATTGTGGTTTTCATATCAAGCTGCATCTGATTATTTTGAATTTAGTTGTTTAGGGTGATGATGATTATTATTTTATTCATTGTTTATTATTATTGAATTAAGATGATGTATTGCATTTATTGCAGATGCTAATGAAGAGATTGATGATGGGCCAATTGTAGAAACAGTTTATGTGACGGAAAAAGGAGAGGAGTACTTAGGACAGGTAAATTATATTACTCCATTGATATTATTATTATTTCTCATATTTTGAGATACCAAATTACATTTAACCTAGAAATATTTTATTTTCTTACTTGTGTATACCACATTTTGTAACTGGAATGAGCGCCACATCCGATTAAGCACCACCCTGGAATAAGTGTCGCCTCCCTGATATAAATCAAAATCAAAAGACATTAATTCTGTTAGTTTTATTTGGAAAAAAATAATACTGTAGTTAATACAATTCTTTGTTGCATTCAACTTTCAAATAAATGCCACCCTCAAATAAGCACCGCCCTCAAATTAGTGCCACAATTGAGGCATGTAAAATTTAATAATTGCTGCGGTACTGACTTGAGTAAATACAGTAAGTGCGCATCATAAACCTTTAGTTTTACCTTTAAAATGAATTCTATCAAGCTCTATGTTTTTCAGTGGAACTGTCTAAAAGAGAAAGGTTTTTAGTTGAAAGTTGTTTAGTACTAGCTGTTTAGGGATAATGGTTTAACTTTGGGGTGACCAAAAAATGAATGTTCTTGGCTGACACTGGAGTGTTTACCTCAGGGGTCAGTTGTTAAAAGATAAGCTTCACTGAATCCTGCTCTGATTGTAATTTTAGTGTTCTTTAGCTATTCCAGTTGAATCCATTTCAAGAACTTATTGACCAATCATTTTTAGGCTGGTGAAGCTTTGGAGGAGATTGAAGATGAGAACAAGAGTATTCTTTGGGCACTTCTGAAACAGGTCAGCTTACATTAAAGTATTAGTCTAAAGAGTTAAGATGCTGTAAAAGCAATGCCAGTCAAAAGTTGGAGTGTCCATGGCAATTAAAGTACCTAGTATAATTTTTGCATCAATAAGAAGATTGAGCTGAAGTTGTTGAATCGATCACAGACTATTAAATCACTGTCAGTTTTCATTGGGTTTTTGCAGATAGTATAAAGTTGGTGAAAATGTTGTAAGTCTACGGTGTCTACATAAATGCCATGCTTTACATGTATGTACAATGAACCTTTTTCATTGTCTCTCAGGTTAAACCAGGCATGGACCTCTCTAGGGTAACTTTACCAACCTTTATTCTGGAACCAAGGTCATTTCTCGACAAGCTGTCTGACTTCTACTTCCATACTGACATTTTATCGAGGTAACTAAAGAGAATGTTGTTAAATACATTTTAGCATTTGTCGTAATGTAATGTAGAATTGTGTATGGGATTTGAACGAATGCAATGTCATTCAATTTTCATTTTAATTCACTTGTTTTTGTTTATGCTTTTCATTTCCAATATTTTTTTTGTTGGTATTTCAAACATTTCACCCTATGTACTTAGAGAAACTATAAAGAGCCAAGTATAATACGATTTGCTTTTGCTTTGGGTTCACAATACTTTGTAAAAACAAGTTTGGATTGACCAAAAGTCTAAATAGTGTTCTCTTATGTATTACCTTGGGCAAGCTCCTCTCAGCTGTGGGTTAGTAAGTTGAACCATTGTTTCCGTTTTGCCTTGCTCTGTACTCTGGTGTGCTATAACCCTCAACTGAATTAAGAACTGTGGGACTTATAACAACTGTTTTGATGATGCACTTAACAGAGCTGCTCGAGAGGAAAACGCTTACAGCAGGATGAAAGAAGTAGTGAGGTGGTATCTGGCGGGATTCTACAAAAAACCAAAGGTTTGTAGAGAAACTTATAAGGCCGTATAGTAACAGTATAATGAGTAATGTGTGTCCATCCATAACCTTCCATGATCTTACTCTGTGCAAACAAATAAACTATGCTTTTTATTTTATATCCAGGGTTTAAAGAAGCCCTACAACCCAATTATTGGTGAGTCATTTCGCTGCTATTGGCTTCATCCCAATGGCACAAAGACATACTTTGTGTCTGAACAGATTTCCCATCATCCTCCAGTATCAGCGTATTATGTGTCCAACAGACAGGAGGGATATGTAGTCAACTGCTCCTGTTTGGCCAAGTCTAAATTTTATGGTAAGCTTTGCGTTTTTCCTTTGTTAATCTTCAGTCATACTATGCTCACAGCACTGTTCTCTGTGCATATCACGTGAAGGGTAAAGGTAAAGGCGCACACAAGCCAAAGGCCCACACGGCCGGAGCTTATACCGATTTCCGTAGCATGAGGTAAGCCTAGGAGTATTGCTACTCCCCCTGGACGAGATGCTAATCCATCGCAGGGTTACCTCCCACTCACCTGGGTGAAGAGAGACAAAGTGGAGTAAAGTCCTCTGTCTAAGGAAACAACGCGACGGGCGAGGCTTGAACCCCGGACCTCCAGATCCAGAGTTCGACGTGTTAGCCGCTCGGCCATACACGCCTCCGCGATATCACCTCAAAAGAGGGTTAAAATACTCGTTATTCGATCTTTCTTACCATGTCAAAACGGTTATTAGAATTTAAACAGGTTATGTTACATATAAGCATTTTTTTCATGTAACATAAATTGGTCTTACCTATTTCACTTCTCAGAAATTATTCTTCCTCATGATGTCTTTATTGAGTTTATTTACTGTTCTTTTACAGGAAATTCTTCATCAGCCATTTTGGATGGATGTGGGACAATGACGCTGCTAAGGTTTGGAGAAGAGTATGTGATGACTATGCCCTATGCACATTGTAAAGGTTAGTTCGCTAAACAGAATACTTTTTTTGTGGCAGCCGTTTGAGAGTGAAGGGGAAAGGAATTTTTGCGTGAGAGGGAAGGGGGTAATAGGGAGTTCCTTCCCCCCCTCGCGCGTCTTTCGCGCTTCTCGAACACCCGAAATTCCCTTCCCCCTCCCTTTCAAACAATAGTGCTCTGTTTGTCAGTAACACAACTGACTCTTTGTTTAGAGATGTAATTCATCTTGCACGCTTTTCGTTTTATTCTTAAGGTATTTTGATTGGCACGCTAACAATGGAATTGGGTGGAGTTGTCACCATAAACTGTGAAAAGACTGGATACAAGGCTGAAATCGAATTCAAGCTTAAGGTATGAAACTTGGTCTTCCTGTCGTTCTGTAATAACTTTCTGAATTAAATTGACATAATGAGGATTTGCTGGGAAAAATTTTTAACCATTATACGACCCAAACAAAAACCACATTTCTAAGTGTTTTTTTCTCTTTGATGCAGACCATTTTATAGTACTTTCGGCTGGAACTTGCTATTGTGCTATACAAAATAAATTCATAAATTCCTTCTGTTACTTATTAAAAAGAAAGATATTAACTACCCCTTTCCAAATTTATCACTATCCGTAGTAAATGGCATTATAGAGAAGTATAGTATTGGAATTTACAGAATACGGGATATATTTAGGACAGAAATTTTTGGCATGTGGGATAGCCGAGCCCCTATTAATAAACGAGGGTTCATGATCTGGTTAACGTTTGTTAAAGTGCGTTGAGACTTTTTTGTCCATTTATCAGCCATTTTGGAAGAAGAGTGGAGAGTCGAACAGTATTGCCGGCAAAATCAAAATGGGCAAGGAAACATTGTGCAGAATAGAGGGCAAATGGGTGAGTTAACAAAAAGGATACTTTGTTGTAACTCCTATGGAGTGACTGTTACAAGAGTTTTAAAGAAGCAAAGGTTTCTCATATGCTAAAACCTCTGCTCGCAATGTACAAATTTTGCAACTCTTGTTCAGGAAATGTTGAATATTGTGTAAACATGCCATGGGTTCCATTCAGTACAACAAACTGCGAATTCTTCAACAACGACAGTCAATCTTTAAAAAATGTTGAATTTGTTTGCTACTCGTCGAACAAACTGCAACATTGCTCTCAGCTTGTTGAGCAGCAAATGTTGAGCGATACTGACTTTACGCGAACTATCACATTCGCGGAAAACTTTCATTTAATAAACTCATTCAACTTACCCACTTTTAGCCTGGTAAAAGAGTAGTCAACCTTGAAATAAGCTCCATAACTAAAAACCGGTGAAAGAAGTAATTGTTAAAATGCTTTTGTTGTCGCGTGGTTTGTTGAAAATGGCAAACGGTAACCGCAATCAACTGCAATAAATGGCGCGAAAAATAATGGTCACGTGGTCACGTTTGCCGTAAAACACACGCCTTCGACAGGCCTTGGGAAAAGCAATTTCTCTCGCCGTACATTAAGTGTTTTTATTTTGAACAAACTCAATGAAGAATTCTGCAGTGATCGTATTGACCAGAACGTTTCATAGCAGCTTAATGACTGTTTGTTTTCTTACGGGAAGCAAGTGAATATAATTTACAAAAAAATTGTTTCATTTCTGTCTCAAAAAAAATCGTGTTAAAAGTCTCATCTTTTTGTATTAATTTCTTACTTTTATGTCTTTTATGTGTCTACTTTGCTCCATTTACGCTTTAAAAATCACGTTCTTTAATGCGCTTGTCAGTAAATATTTTGTAATTTATACGCTTACGATAGCGAAAAAAGGCCTTTATACGTTAAGCAGTGAACCTCATTCGCACCCTCTTACGTGGTATGCACGGAAACACCAGAACGGCACCCGGAAAACTCCAGCAAGCCTGTCAATCGGTAAAGTGTAAAAAAACAAACAAATAAACAGAAACCCCAACCCAATCTGTAAAATATTCACTTTTTCTTTCTGTTTGCGTCATTCAGTTGACGTGTTCCGGGGAGTTTGGTTTCCTGGGTTTTAATACATGCTGTTTCAGTTGCAGGGTTTAAAACCCGGTTGAATGTCCCACGGTAAAGGAGCGGTCACACATGCAAATTATTTTTTTTTTCTATGGTAAAAAGGCTTACTGTAACTCCAACTACTCTTTTTTTTGTTTGTTTTGTTTTTGTAGGATGGTGAGATTCTTATAACAGACTTAAAATCTCCAATTCCTGCGGGAGTAAGTAAAAACACTATCTTTTGAGTTGACTTTCCGACGACAAAAATATATTTTAACATCTGCTGACTCAGTTGCCATCACGAGAAGTTAGCGAAAGTATTTTAGAAGCGACGTGATATTAAAAAAAGCGAAGAATTTTTATCGATTATTCTGAGCTGGGCCTTCTGAAGCACTGATTAACTCTCCTTTGATCTCCTTTATGAAGAAGTACATATGCGTTTCTGTCGATTAATTAAACAAAGAATGAGGCAATGCTCTTTCGTGTAGTAATTCCAAGGCACCATGTACATTGTTATAATTTAAACACACTTTTTGAGCTTTTATTCAGTCTTTTAAAATATAATTTTTTACAAGCGTTTTAGAAGCGATTAGAACCGGTAACCAGTCGACTTCACTTGTGTTTCTTTAGGAAGTGGAACCATTACCTGAGCTGTTTTGGGACCCAACGCCTGAGATTAGGAGTCAGAGGCTTGCCAGATATCTAGTGGACTATAACACCCAAGGAGAATTTGAGTCTGAAAAGTAAGTGCCTGTTGTGGATTATAATTAGGTTAGGTATGATTGTCAGGGTGGGTCTTATCCTGACTGAGATAGTCACGTGAACCGGAATTGGGCTATTTTCATTCGGCTTGGGTAGTGGTTTTGCTTAAATGTTCGGTCATATCGTCTTTATGAGACTATAGACGATTAGCAGTGCAAATTTGGAAGCGTTATGGAAAATTAAAAGAGAAAGGAGCTCACTTCCGGTCGACGTGCTGATTCAAAAACGCCCTTTGCTCAAGCCCAGGGGAGTTTTGTTTCGACTAAAGAATGGGCCCTTCTCTTACCTTAAGATCTGGATCAACCAGGGGCGGATCTAGGGGGAGGGTGCAGGGGGTGCGCACCCCCCCCCCCCCCCCCCGAGATGACCTGCGGTTTTCTAATACAACTGGTATTCTGCAAAAAAAAAACTATGTGGTTTATTGGTGTTGAAGTAGAGCAAGAGACGAGTGCACCCCCTCCTAAAAAATATCCTGGATCCGCTCCTGTCAACCATTTCTCGACATGTGGGCACGCTTTCCTTTAGCCTGTGAAAACAGCCGACATTTCACGACGCTACCCGACGTTTGCCCGCAAAATGACGTCTGAGAAACGAGTGCTGAAATTCCCTACTGATGACGCATCACTACCAAGATTTGGGTATAGTTTGTGATTGGATAAGCAAATTTTTAACCAATCAGAAGCACCACTCAAATCTGAGTAGTGATGCGTCGTTAGTATGGAACTTCTGCAGTCGTTTCTCAGACGTCATTTCGCGGGAAAACTATCGGTAGCGTCAGTTCCTCATTCATTTTTCGTTTTCTCCCATGCGCGTAAGCATCTCTCGCTCGCACATAACATGCTTGCCCGCGCAACAATCCTGAGGGACTGTTTTCCTCAAGATGATATATCATAGGAGCACTGTGCGTTATTATCACTGCGCAACTTTTGCAGGTTGTGGACACATGTCAGTGACGCTATCAGAATGAACGATCAGGTAAATATTGTATATAATACGTCATGTTGTGTGATATCAGTACCATCTCAATAGCAATGCTTTTTCACGTACGTTCCCGTTCTCTGTGTCGTCAAGAAATGTCTCTCCTCATCGGTTGCGTGACGACACAAATACAACAATTCGCCAACTGAAGACGCGTTGGTCAGTTATTCGTCAATTGTTCCCCGTCCCTAGTAACAGTCCAGAAATCTTTGCGAAAGTTAACTAGTCCAAGTCTCCTTCTCGTTTCTTAAGTGACGAATGGGGCAGAAAAAAAATTATGGCGGGAAAAACAGCAAGAGATTCGCCTCGCATCTACCTCGTGCTTTCTCCTGTACCTGAATGCCTGAAACGGGCCATGAAACTGAAAGAGCGTTCATTTACAGGCCACCTCTCTACAACGGCTATTTTTTTTGACAGACAGTCCATGCATGCACTCTTGTTTCAACCTCTCTACAATGGCCACTTTCTTCTGTTCCCAAGGTGGCCGTTGTAAAGAGATTCAACTGTAGATGAAGATGAAGCGGTGAGGTTGTAAGGCATTGTTTTTTCTTAAATATTCAGGAAAAAGCTACAAACGAGAAGTTTATACTTGAAGAGGCGCAACGGAAAGGACACAAAGAAAGGAGAGAGACAGGAGAAGAGTGGATTCCTAAGCTGTTTGAAAGAGATCCAGCGGCTCCTAATGCTATCAACCGATGGGTTTACAAATATACAGAGTAAGTACGAGTTTTGCTGCTACTACAAGATGACAGGGGTAGATTAAAAGGTTTTTTTTTCTGATTAGCGAGCTTAAGCAAAGACGTCCTTTGCCACGCGCGCCAACTAGTATTGAGTCCTGTTTCTTTCTAATATGCCTTGACGCTACAAAACTTGTATTGCTAAGTGTCTTTACTCTCAAAGAGACGATTTGCCCGAAAATTTGGTTAGAATCACTACCTAAGAATGCAATAAGTCCACTTCCGGTTGACGCACGTCGCTCAAAAACGTCGTTGCTTAAACTCCTTTCATGTTTAAGTATTTAGGTTTCCCGACTTTCCATGGCAACTCCTCTTTTATAAACAGGCCAGTTGGATCAGAAGGCGAGTGTGCTTCCCAGTGGAATCATATTAAATAGTACCTTCTGCTAGAATCCATAAATCCAATGGTACTTTACAATAGACAATAATAGGCTGTGAACAGAAAGCCTGTTGACAGGCTAAGACAATGACAAAAATCAGACAAAAAGTGGTGGTCAGTAAGTTTCTTGACTTCGATCGCAAACTTTTTACTGGGTTGTAGACTTCCAGAGGTTCTAGTGAATCAGTAAGCAGATACGTTTGTCTTTTGTATTGCCTCCTCAATACACTGTCAGTACATGCACTCCGTTAAGGACCTATTCGATAGATTTGGTATAATGGACCCTTGCCTAATTCTTTGATTTCGCTTTCTAGTGTGAGGCCATGGGACCCAATGACAGATCTGAGAGAGTATGAAAATGACGGTATCATTAAGACTCAGTACCGACTAAGGGCACCAATGGTACGAACGACAAGTCTACTGAGTGTCCAAGCACCGGAAATCAAGAAACCGATGTCAAAACGAAAACGGCCTTCATCTGGCCGATCAAGGGGAAGTGGACAGGCGAAGGGATCACGACGCAATTCCATGGACCGTTCGGGAGCGTCAACGCCGGATCCTGAAGCCGAGCACTCGAGCAGCATCGAGGATGACGATGATGATTCGAGCCTTAAAGAGAGTATTGACGCAGTGACGCTGGAGAAGGTGTTTCAACCGCTGAAGGATTTACAAAAGGAGTGTGTTCAGCAAATGAGAGCCATCAGGAGTGATCTGAGACGACACTACTCCTCTCATCAGGACGATATCGCCACTTTACAGTTTAAGGACTGGCTTCTATTGCTGTTATTTGTCATCACCCAGGGGTTCTTTCACTGGTACTACAAAAGGTGACCTGTAACGCACTGCAGGGATACAACTAATTCATTTCTTCACCCTTGGGGAAGAATTGGGAGAGAGAGAAAGGTGCCTTCTCTCACCCTCCCCCTTGGTGTATTTTGTCATGTTTTTGCCTCTTTTGAAAAGGTACTTGTATGTAATTAGTAGATGTTAAGGTCCTATATTTGTGCCCCGTGGGGAATCTGTTTGGGTTAATTAACGTTAACGCGATTGGTCTCCTAACCCCCTCCCCCTCCCCAGTGAGATAGAAACATCCCCAATTTATGGCACTGTAGACAGCGAAGAACGTGCAAAATACACAAAATTCAAAATAACCCAAATGACTGCTAAGACTTTTACATTTTAAAGGAGGAATTAAAGCTGTTGTGTCGGTCATTCTGGTGTCTTGTAGATTCAAGATGATATTACAAAAAGCGTATTTTTATATCATGAAGATGTCTGGGAGAAGTTTTATGTTCTGCTTGTAACTTTCAGTTTTCTCTTGAATGAAGCAACAGTTCTCACCCTATGCGTTTTTTTAATTTTTTAGCAAATAATGATCCCCACCTGTTTATGTAATTTTGATTTTGCTTATTTATTTCGATATGATTTTCACGAAGGCCTTGCATTTTGTCTTAGTTAAAGGAACAGTAATATCTAGAAGTAAAATTGGGAGTAAAAATGAAAATTCATATTGAACAAACACATTTTATATATTAAAAAATTTAAAAAGAATCCTCAGACAAGCTACACTTTGAAAAAAGAGCCTGTCAATGTGTTCAATCGCTGTATACGACACTTACAAAGTTTCTAATTGTGTCGCGGTTATAAAATTGACCTTCACTGAAATTTCCACTGAAGGAAAAATGTACAAAGTATTATGAAAAATTTAATAAAAGTATGTTATCCTTATTTATGAAAAATAGTGATCACAAATTTATTATTAGGAGAAATAATTGTTATTCTCAATAAGTGGTAAGATTGAGGAGAAACTCTAGCCGGCGAAGCCAAGCCTTTCTTTCAATCCTAGAGACGTGAGGCTTTTCCTCTCACGTCGTGGGAAAACGTGGACAGTTGGCTGAGGGATACCTCAGGTAGATTGCCTAAACACTATTTGTAACGGGTGATATTTGATGGCAGTGCACTGTTTCTGGATTAGGAAACAAGTTTTAAATGAACTAGAGCATTTTTTCTCCTTTGGGTTGATCTTTAACCTGTGGCGTTTTCTAAACTTCTCTGTTGCATCAAAATGTCCGTTCAGCCTCCAACGTATTCTGATTAATTAGAGCGATCAATAATGAGTGGAACCACTTGTATTGCTATAGGGGTCCTGTCGACTGCGTCTTCCAGAGTGACGACGTACTTCACGAAAAAAAAACCCGGAAACGATGTTGCAAACAGTGCGGTTGTTTCCAAGGCGTCTAGTTGGTGGGGCGTTTTTCCCAGCGTGCGGCGCATGCGCAGTAGTATTGTCCGTTTTTTAGTATGTTTAGGGACAGCAAAAATAAAAACCGCGGTATTAGAATTTTTTGTCGCACTGTCATTCAAATTTCACCTTTTAAAGAAATATAAATAGGATAGTTTTTTGTTGTTGGGTTGACATTTGTAGTTAGGCGTGTCTTGTGTTAAGAAGACGCCGTTGGTTGGTTATAGTCGTTGGAACTGAAGTGAACAAATTCTTACCAGTTTTGTGCAATGGTTGTTTTTGCCATAAACATTTGAAAACCGTTTACGTCGTTTGCGTACAAACTGGGACGCAGAATGGAACGGATGCTGTTAATCTTGTTCTGTTGACCAGAACTAGCTGGGACTTTTGAAACCTGGTGAAAATAGATGCATGATGTTCTACCGATAAAATCCCAGTATGTTGGTGACAGAGGTAGGTTTACTACCTACAATATTTATATTTTTTGACGTGCATTTTAAATTTCACATTCTAGAAATGTCCCGTTTAGGAATTCAAATGTTACTGGCAAATAACAGTGATTGAACAAGGCAATGTACAATTAGTAAATTTCAATTGAAATATGACTCGTTATTTAATAGTTTGTTCAATAAATCTCCTTTCTGTATCATGTTTGTGTGTGAATGATTGAGCAGCGTAATCCAAACTTCTCCTTTCGCCACCCCCTCCCCCACCTTTGTTATGCTATCTTACCTTCTGTACTTCCCTTGGTAATACTCCAGTTGCACTAAGAGAGAACATCCCTGAGGAAATGGTCAGCCGATGCTTAATTCAGTGAAATGTCAGAAATGTTAAGAAATAAATGAAATAAAGCTGCAGTGAAAATCAGACAGACTTAATTTGTGAAGTGTCAATTGCCTGATGAAAACTAGTGTTTACCTTTCTTAATGCACCACTTCCCCCACCCATCATCCCACATTGTAAGCGTGAGTCTTGTACATCAGCTGCGTTCAGTTAAACCCACCAAAGAGTTACTCTTAATGGACATCCAAAGGTTAGATTGTGAGTAAGCTGTCTGGGCCGGGTTGTTTAAATCTGGGTTAAGATAACCCAGTGTAGGTGCCAAATTTGAACTCAAATATGAGAGCTTAAAAAGCAAATTCAGTTTAATTCTCTTAAACTGCAATTAAATAGATCCTTATTTTTATATGTAAATCCCAAAGGGGTGAACGGGACAGACTGGAAAAACTGTTGCTTCTGCAAATCTCTTGTCTGCCTGAGCAGACACCTTTCTTGGCTTAAATATCTGTCATAACTGTTTATCAGTAGGATATTAGACTGTCCGTAGACCCCCATTTTTTCAAAGCATCATCTAGCCCATGTGGCAGGCTTTCAAAAGGGCAGACGGGAAGAAAAGTGTGAAAGCGGAAAGGGAGCAGTATGTTTTCCTTCTGTCCCTAACCTCATCTCCCCTTTCCCTCTTTCCCCTTCCCTTTCAATGCCTGCCATGCAAGTAAAGATCAAAGAGATACAGTGTTCACTGTTATGGGGGGCCATCTTCGTTTCAAATGTACTGAGAGGGTGGGCCTCGGGGTTTTGTAGCTGTCGGGGGGGGGGAGGGAGGTGCCTTCCCCCAAACCATCCCCTGCCCAGTAAGTAGATTAAAATACCGTAATACTCATCCCAGGCTAGGTTCTGACATTTGAAGCCATGGTGGTTGCCTGTAAGGGTAGATGGTCAATCCCAAAAATCTTACGAAAAAATAGGGACTGTGAACAGTCCAATAGGATGTCTAAAATGCATGCAATACCATTAAATCCTATACCTATTGGTTTCAGCCCAGAAAAAATCTTAGGAGCAGCCACCCACAATTTAAACACAGTTGCACGCGTGGTTGTACTTAAAGCCCGAGGTACTCAGACTACTTTTCTCTCACCATGGAGAAATGATTATTATATGCAAAATTGAGCATTAAAACTCTTTAAACATTCCATAAGGCTTAACAAACAGATAAGAAAATATTAATTTATAGAATATTCCATGAAATCTTCAAACAGTGAGCAATATTTATTAGCACTGCATGAAATGACACAACTAACATACAACTAAGATTTTGTTTTAACAAAATTAATAACGATTTTGTTTTAACTAACGTACAACTAAGATTTTGTTTTAACAAATATCAAATACATTTTTTGGATATAGTAATATGGTTTAAAAACATACCAAATTTACACTATTCAAAGAAAGGAAACTACAGGCATTTAATATTCACAATAGTACATAAATTATTAATCTTGGCAAAATATGTACCAAGGGAGAAATACATTAACCAGTCAAAAATTCAAATTAGCCTATAAGGCCAACAAGCTTAAATAACGTTTATTATACTACTACGTGAGAAATTTCTGCAATTTGAGTGGCTTAGAACAGTGGTATTTCAGCTTAATTTGTAATACTTACATATGAAAATTACAAACCGTTTGCAGGTAGAAGTATAAACAAATAATAGCATGATTTGTTTGTGATATTTGGAATAAATACCACTTGTGATATTTCAAAATTGTCGCAAATTTCACCCGCCAAACAACTCATGAAATTACGTACAACAATTTCGAAATATCACTCATGGTATTTATGCCAAAATTATCACTAAAAATCATGCTATTACCTATACAAATACAGTCATCTCTCTCTCCCAGTGGAAACCGTCATAACAGACACTCTGATAAGTATATGGACAGCAGCTATACCCCAGGCAAAAATAAATTACACACGATTGACTGAAATAAACTCCCATTATTACAGACTCTCGCAAATGAGGACACTGACACAAGGTCCTTACAGTATCTGCTATAAAAGGAGTTGACTGTAGTGGGCAGGACATTAATTTAGGCAAAATAAATATATTCAAAGACGTGACAAACCAATATATGAAAAACTGTGAACGATCAGTAAACCGTCAAAAACTATTAAGGTTAATGAGTACATGTCAAAGCAGCGAAGCCACTTTCAATTAAAATCCTAATTTCCATCTCCGCAGATGACAGGAAGTCATAAATAAGCAATCTATCCGGCCACCCATCCCCATGTATGAAAACTGATATGTCTGATAAGACTCGATATTCTTTTACATAACACACAGAAGGGGAATACAATAAACACAAAATTAACTACGACTATCTGTGTTCTTTCTTTTCATGAAATGGAAATTTAAATGTATCTAGCTAGCTGTTGAATTTTAGAGCCTCGGAAACAAGCCTTTGCTAGATAAGTGAAGTTCTCATGAACTCAGACGATGTTAGCCGTGTATTCCACAGCAGCGGATCTGTCGTAACGAGGTTTTCGATATCGAAAGACTGGTATAAGCCCAAGCAAACTGTAAATAACACCTGTGATAACCAGAGCGTAGCCAACAGAAACAAAGATCATCCCAGGTCGTCTTGGCATGACATAGTGTGATAAAAGGGAAAGAGTTATTCCCAACAGAAGCATTACCAAACCAGCGAAAACGATTTGCCAACCCCGTCGCCGCCAAAACGACGAAAATTCGCGACCTGTATTCACGTCAACGCCGTCTATAAAAAGACGAAATCCTCCAAAATAATTCGTCCAAGACAGGGAATTGTAAATTATCAGAAAAGAGTGTCCATCTTGCTCCCACTCAAACTGGCCGCCGTTAAAACAAAGTGGACTACACGGGTTGTACGTCAACTTATGGTGATCCATTTCATGGCCGTTCACGTAGATACGGTACTCTTCACAAATACAACCAATGTCACGAACCAGCTGGACTGTATACTGGCGATATTCTGGTCCAACTTTGAGGTTTTGGGCCCAAGTAGAAGTTGTCTTACAGCAGCCAGGCATGATGTATTTCGAATCGCTGGCTATTCCTGGGCTAGGTTGAAGAACTTTTCAATCAATTTTTCGATCAACTGCCTTTAACCAGCCTTTTACTAAGTCGACGTCCTCTTATTTGCGGCTTTTAGTCACACCAATCAAACGATCAGGAATAATAAGGGCAAATTATCCGCAAAACCAAACTTTTCTTCGATCAATAAGACTGTCACGTTGGTCGAATCGCGTGACGAACCAGGGTTGTTAACTCAAGCGTGCAATGCATTGATGTTCTCCCAGTCTCTCTCGGTTATTTCACTTCGTGAACCACGTGACCCGAAACGATTTGGCCGCGCGGAAAAATGAGGCCTAGGCAAGAGCAGTCTCTTCGTTTCCTAACACCGTCGACCAAAACGTGCGAAACACGCAAATGATCATGCTTCGCCACTCGACGCTCGCGTACGCGTGCACTCCCCTCACCAAGACAAACTTAAAGCAACGGCCTGGCCAGTAAATCTGAAGAAAAAGAGACACTGCTCGCAGTCTATTGACATCCGTGCCACGCCAGGGAGAAAAGGAAAGAGAGCAAAAAAGAAAATATGCGCAAACTTAACAGTCGAAAAAATATATCATGATCATACTACTTATTTTTTATTACCACTATTATTTTTTAAAATTTTTGGTTCAATTTCTCAGTCTCCTCTCCGTGGCCGCATAAAGATCAGTGAACTTAGCCTCATACCCAGGGCTTTTACCTATGAAAATTGAAAGGGCCTGAGGACGTGGTGTAGTGTAACTAAACTGCAAAAGGAGATAAATGATACAGTATTACTATTTCTTCGTTTTTAATAAACTTTATATGTTTTTCACACTTAAGGTTTGCAATGACTGTCCAGTTTGTTTCACGACAGCAAACGCAATTTTAGAGGTCAAAAATTTGTCTGATTGTAAATCAAAACTTTGTACGCAAACTTCTAAACGTTATTTATCCATACAAAATAAAACTGGACATCAATTGGTCAATCAACCTCGTCCCCAGGGCGCTTTTTCCTGGCTTTGGAGGTGGGGAGGGCTTTTCCCGCGGGCTTTCCCTGCCCCACCTCCAAAGCCAGGGAATAGCGCCCTGGGGACGAGGTTGTTGGTCAATATCCCTGATTTTTAATTTTGACCACTTAACTGTTCGCGTGACCAAAATCTAACATACCCTAATTTATGCGAATAAATTATTTTTTCTGAGCCACAAACTTCTTCGCATGCATGAGGGTTATTTATTTATTTATTTATTTATTTATTTATTTGAGAACTAGTTTGAATGACAAAAAGTTTTAAAAATAACGGGATAATAATTTGGATATTGAGGATAATGGGTCGATACCCAACTTTTATCCTAAGTATTTTTGATCAATGCCTTATGCACCTTTTGTCAATAAATAGAGACAATTAAGCACGCTTTAAAACAGGCACGGGAAAAAAAGATATTAATTAAATAATCAAGAAATACCACTGACGATGGAAGATCGCATACTTATTATAACAAAAACGTTTATATTTATTTGCTTTGCAAGCGGCTTCTATCCCCAGATATTTGGCTTTGTGACAAGTTTCATTTGAATATGAAAACAAACGGAATCTGTTTTGCTGCAGGTACAATTGAAACCTTAAATAGTGGCGAGAAATTGAGCGTCGATTAAATATAATAGAACAGCACGGATCTCTAGATTCTGCAAAATCTCACAAAAAGCAGCGTGCTGAAAATATTATATTTTTATTTAAAATTTGGTGTTTTCCCTCGTTTTCTGTGTACAGCCGGGTAACAACAACTACAAACAACGTTGAAAATATTTATAACTATATTTTTCATAACAATGTATTTTACAATTTGCACGCAAACAGTGGTATTCTTCGATACTACTGATGTGTTCATGACTGTGTCCGTTATCTTTTCACGCCAACAGGCCGTCGGTTTGGACCATATCATGTCCTTTCCACCACGAAATTCAGCAATAACCTTTAAAATGTATTGAATGCTAATAGAAATCTGCGGTTTAAAGTTTTATTACACTGTGTAAACTGGGCCAAAACGATAGTTGTGTATCGCCGCGGGTGAAATCAATCCTTCTACAATCTTTAACAAGCCAAAGATTAACAGAACGCGACCTAAAAGTTCCCAAAGTAGAAAGCAAGGCACCAGGTCCTCGATGTAGCGTATAGCTTCCAGTGTTACTCCGATTAAAACCTCCATGACACCGTGACAAATAAGGACCCATCCTCGACGTCTCCATATTGTGCTTGGAGTGTCATCTGTATTTACTTGAAAACCGTCGATAAACAGATGATATTCCACCACAGAACAAGTCCCTGGTACAATCATAAGAAGAAAAGAACGCCCATCGAACTCCCAAGAATACTGCTCGCTCGGATGACAAACAGCCAAGCCGTTTAAACGTTTGAATGTTATGTAATCAATTTCCAAACCATTTGTAAATATGCGAAATTTTTCGCCCCACCATCTCTTTAGACGAACAAGTTCAACAGAGTATTCCTTTCGTCCCGAGAAGAAGTCGAAACGTCTTTGCCATTTTTTGGTAGTTTTCCACAAGTACGACTGCATTGGCTCGAGTTTAGTTCGTTCAACTTATCCCCTTCTGTTTTCGCCGGTTTTCGGTGTTTGTATGTTAATTGTGTAAGAAAAATTCATTTTGCAACGTCATGCGGGCCTTTAGTGCTGTTCAAGCCTATCTTTTTGTTGAATACAATTAAACGACAGTCCAATCAATAACTATTCTGACCAGTCTTGTTTACAGCTGACTGTTTTTCTTTATGCTTTGATATCGGTGTAACTCAGGGAACCAGCACTTCTTAAAAACAAAAAAAAAAATAAGTTGAGATATGCTTTTATATTTATCAGTGGTTACTACAAGGAGGGTTCAGTGTTGCAAGCAGAAGCTTAAGTAATAAGCGACAAATTTCTCGATCACGACTGAAAAATGATGGACAAATTAGAGAATTTATATTATTTGTAAACAAAATCCATTTGGCAGAATGTATACACTGTACGTGTGAAGGCGTTTAGGTCCCCGCAAATGGTTATTAGGTGATCTATAAAAACATAAATTCTTGTTTATTTTTCAAGGCAAGCAGTCAGTATCAATATAGAAGGCTAAATGATAATTTGGATGAGTTATGCCGACGAATATCGTCGCAGTTTTGATACAGTCATACAGTTGATGAATGTATAAAGTTTAGGTTGCCCGGGTCAGATAAAATAATTAAAACATGACAATAAAAAGAACCACAGAACGAGTCGGTTGTATCTAATTACACCCACTTCCTTTTAGGATTCAAAGCTGTTTTGCATTGCTATGAAAAGCTTTATTCTATAGTATTTCAAAGTATTTGTAATATAGAGGCGCCGAGGAGTCCGGCTCTTCTTTCGATTGACTATATATCTGCTTGGCCCTCACTGCAATAGACCTGCTTGACCTCTACTTTTCCCCAGTGGAGGTCATGTGATAATAATTGCTTGACAGGCTTTTAAAGAGGGAGGGACAGGGTAGATATAGGGCCACGAAAACACAATCGGGGCGAGAGCAAGATCGTGGTGTGACGGAATAAACAGGAAACATCTTGTAAACTTATCGCTGCAGAGCTTACAGGATGATAGATATTGCGAGAAATGAGTCACGCGCGTCGCCCCCACTATAAATAAAAATTGTTCTTAGGTTAATTGTTGCTTAGCGTAAAACAGGTTCCTTTTTGACGATTGGTCAGAACCTGGCCAATCAAGCAAAGCTAGTGGTTCTTGAGCTCACTCGGTATCTCCCCTTGTTCTAGTTATTTTTGCAGCGCCTGCAATGATATCGCCGTACGTTGAACATCCCGTCCCGATTATCTGCTAATGGTTCTCTTTGGATGGCTGCTAGCTTTTACACCGTAGGGCGCGAGCGGTGTAGTGGGAATTAAAGACGACTACGCACACCAAATAAAGAACGTATTCTTCTCATGTTTCCGTGATGTCCTGTGGTCTCTGTTTTCAGAGCTAAGGCGGGGCCTGGGACGCGCACCCTTTTTTCAAGGATGGAAAGAAAACAATGATTTTCTGGAACTTAACAATGGCAGGAACCGATCACTCCTGGTCACCGGTTAGACTGACTGACCTACAGGTTATTTATCGATTCATTATTTTTTCGCCAAAACAAGTCTAAGCCAATTCGCGCGTAGTTAGTTTTCCAACAGCAATGGCGGATGGCGAAGTGTCAAGAATAGCTAGCTAGAATAACCTTTCATTGGACAGTGGTTCAACATTCACTTCAATGTCACAGTCATTTTGTCGACCGTCTTCAACGCATAGTCTTGGACAAGTTTTCTTTGCAGACTACACGTTTGTCATGTAGAGTCCCTCAAGGCTCTGGTTTAGGACAGGGATTATTTTATCTATACATTTCTCCTTTGGAAGATATAACTATGGCTCACGGATTAAATGCAGTGATGAATACGCCGACAATTCACAGCTTTACATTGTTATGTCACCAAGCAATCGTGTTCAAATGTAACTGTCATTTTATGCGTCAAAACAACTCTAAGCCAATCAACGCAGAATAAGATTTCCAACAGCAATGGAGGATGGTGAAGTGTCTAGTAAAGGTAGCTTAACCTACTTATTGGATAGTGTTCGAACTTGCACTTCGATTTCACAGTCATCAGAATCTACCTGTAAAGATGTGATTCCTGTCATTCAGAACATTGCAAATTTTCGAGAGAGAAGAAATCTCTTGGTGAACTAACGTACTGTAACCCCGGGGGGGGGGGCACTTTAGGAATTTCTGGATGGGGATGTGCCGCTGGGAGCCTGGAACCCTTAACCTTTACCAGAGCTAGTTCAGCTGAATTTTGCTACCCTATACTAGAGTAAACTCCCCAAATCCCCTATCCTAGAGTAGCTGTTTACCCAGTCTAGATAAAATCTTCAGCCAACTGATCAGTTTCCTTAAAAATGATACCCTATTCTAGAGCCAAACGCTCTGATTTATATACCCTATCCTAGAGTAAACTGCTTGAAAACCATACCCTTCACAGCGGCACATACCTATATAGCCCATATATGGCAGTACCCCCCCCCCCCCCCCGGGACTGTAACACACTGCAGCCAGTAACAGTGGTCAGTTTAGGATTTGAGCTTTAAAGTGGCAGAACTGGTGCCCCAAGCACTTGATCTGACTACACAACTGCTTCATACAGTTATCATGAGTGCATGGGGAGTGAAATAAATTAGCACAATATTGCTTCTATTATATGCTGTAACTCAAACCTTGTGCTGTCACACTATTCTTTCTTTGGCTTATTCAAAAATTTAAGAACAAACATAAAAAGGGAAATCTCGCGTACCAAACATTTTTTCTCGCAAAATGTTCTGTTCCGTTTGTCATTGTCCCCAGAATTTTCGTTTGTTCGGAATTTTTGATTGAATGGTTAGCGTTTCAAAAATTCAACGGTTCTTAGTTTTCTGGAAACCTGCCCCAAAACTTTCCGTCTCGAATTTTCTGGAATACTTGGACTGAGTGGGATGCAACGATGGCGACTACCGCAGCGACTAATGCACCAAGCAGGAGCCCATCAAATGGAGCCTCCATCTCCATTAATTTCTTGAGTCAACCCTTTCCCGAGTAGATTTATAAATAGAACGGCTAGTTTCCCGCGAAAAGTGTCATATTTCCGTGAGTCTCGTGTGTCACCGTGAAAAAATAAAATTGGATGAAGTCGAACTCAGAAGCCCGTCCCTCGACCGTTTTCGTTTTTTCCTTTACGTCCATTTTTACAATTTTACAGCCGCTGGGATCTGGATATCATGAAATAAAAGTTAATGAATTACCCGACTGAGACTGAGCATGAAGCGATGAGACAAAGGCAGCGAACTGAGGATCACGGAAAGGTTATCTTTGCGAGTGTTTTTTTTTTTTTGGCCGTCATACATCCCACATTTAAGCATGCACCTTGAAAAGAGTCGGCGATTAAGCGTTCTGTGGACGATTTGGAACTTTTCGATGATCAGCGCCGAAAAAGTGCCAGGATCATTTGATATTTGTCATCACCGTGGATTGGATTTCGCCAGTTAAGCACCACGTGCAAACCAAAAGCGATGACCTAAGTAGCAACTAACGAGGAATGCTTCAGTTCCGAAATTTGAGAAATTGCAGTCTTCCTTTACAACTGACTTGTATCACCATGAGAGTTGCCTGATAAAACTGGCACTTGAAAAGTTGAACAGAAGACAACAGTTGCTCAACCGTGAAGCTAACTCAAAAGTACTTTGCTAACGGAGGAATTTGTGACATCGCGCTCCAGTTCAAAGACCCACTTATCTCAAGAAAAACAAAATGGATTGTATCTGCGCCAAAAGAATTATGACTGACTAACAGGACAATTCTCAGCAGTTAATGTAGAAGTTTAGGCTCAATTCCTTCCTTCGAATTCGCATCTGTAGATCACTTTTTTGCGAGAAAACAATGGCTGGGCCCGGCGTTACAAAACATAGCAGGGAATCATCACACTAGCTGACGGACAAAACAAGGACTACAAGAATTTATTCAGATAAACGCATTTCGGAAAAAAAAAACCTGAAAACCTAGAAATTTAAAACTCTCCACAGTATAATCTATCCGCTAGAAAGAAAAAAAGAAAATCTCTGAGGGATGAAAACGCTAAAGTCACGTTTCACTAGCTTATGATTGTGTTTGGCCTGTCAACACCGAATTTCCTGCTGTTTGATGAAGTACAATAGCAGTGTCATTTCGTGGTTGTGATTGGCTCTTCCCACCGTCGACGCGCGAAGTCTCCCCTGGGAACCGTTCTAATTATAAATCTACTCGGGAAAGGGTTGACTCCAAGGGCTGGTATGGGAGATGGACGCTCCATTTGATGGGCTCCTGACCAAGAGGCTAAACCAAGAAAAAATGTATACCAGGAGCCTGTGCATACATATCCTCCTCATCCAAACATACGAACGGTCTCACAGTTTGTGTGGGCTCCCTGTGATGGTGACTGGAAATGATTGCCTTTCTGCGGAGAAGAGAAATACATGTATCCACTTTCATTAAGGGTGGGGGACAGGGGGGGTCCAAACCTCCAGCCTCCCATACCTAGCTTGTGTACAGCCACTCCCTCCTTTGAAGAAAAAAATCATTGTTGCCTACTCCCCCCCCTCCCCCCCGGCTATCCCCCGCTTCCTACCCTTTTAGAAATCTCACCTCACGCTCTTTCCTTCTCCTCCTCCCCGTACCCTACTCTCCCGGGCTACCAGATTGTGAGAAAAAAGTATTATTTCACACACTCCAAAACAACATCTACGCTCTTTTTAAAGAGGGTGCTTTACTAAAAATTTATATAAACCGTTTATGATAATCTACGTTATTCGACATAAACGGATTGCAAGATTAGCTCACGAGTTTCGTCAGGTCGCGCATTAAAATCTGTGGTCAAACACTCCTCGATTGATTGATTGACTGACACTTTACCTTTTACTGTATCATAGGCAATTAGCGCTTCATGAAATTGAGATTTACGGAAATTACCGCGGGTTTAATGGAAAAAACGGACATTTCGATAAAGGAAATTAAGGCTAAAGAAAGGTGAAATGAAGGAAATCAACGCGACGTTCACAAACAAACAAGACATGACGAGAAAACGGCAACAAAGGGGTCAAACGAAGAGAGTTCAAGCAAATCAAAGAAAGCTAGTCACTTAAGGGGTTCTTCACAGTTTGACGGATACCGGGGGTTCTCCACCCTGATAAAATGCTCCCTTTCCTAGGTGTCAAGATGTCAGATGTGCATCGAAAATAATGGAAATTAAGGCGGAAATTAACTTTTGCTAAAATTAATGCGTCTTAAATTTCACGAATTTTTGAAATTCGTGTTATGTAATTTCATGAAGTGTTGATTTGCCTTATTAAGGTAATTTCCTTGACCCTGAAAGACAATTTTCTTCATACACCCCTTACATTTTCAACACCCATTTGACCAAGGCATTCTTTCATCGGATGGAGATCTGCCGACGCTCGAAGAGGCCAGATTCATTTGCATAACCCTCTTCCTTAAGGGAAAGTACCACGAACATCGTTTGTATTTAGGATTTGACGCTCATTGATGTTGAAATAAATTTGTTCGTGTTGTTTCAACAGGTTTTGTTTCTTTGCATAGGACGTGCTTCTTTTATTCATTGTGAAATGTTTCCCTCTCTCGTCCTGCTCGCTTACATCACGTCTCGAGATTTCAGTGGAAAACTGGTTCATGCGGAAGTTAAAGGACGGCGAAGAAAAGCTACCAAAAAGTGTGTCGCACACGACGGTTGTTGTTTTGCTTGGGGACCAGTTGCTTTTTGTTATAATTTTCGAGGAGTGTACCGCACTACTGGGGCGGGTATCTGGTGGGACAGGGGGGATACAAAGGGAGTTAGGACCGGTGATGGACTCCTGTTCAGGGTCATGTCTGTGTACGTTATGACTGTTGACACGCATCCTGTACTTTGGTCATGTCTGTCTTCATGAATTAAGTTTCCTTATAGTGTGTATGCATGCACATATGCACGGTTGATGCTTTTTAGGTGTTTTGCCTTGGTAGACAGCCAAACCTCTTCGGCCTGCGATATGTTTTTTTAAAGCAGTCAGCTCTTTCTAAGAGGGAGGACACCGCTGAGCTTGGGTGCTAAGTGTCCATGTTAGGGGCGTGTCTGCTTTGTAGAGAGTCAAAAATGAGGCTAAAGAAAGACAAAGTCCAGCTCTAAGTGTTGCTCTTCTTTTATAGAGTGTTAGTTAAGATAGAGAGAGTTGTCTGTAATCAATTTTGCCATGAATTTTGTCGGTAGTTTTCGGTATCCTTGGTCACGAGAATGACATCGTTGTTTCTAATATATAAGCAATGAAGCTGAGGTAATAAGGCACAAGTCCATGCTTATCACCAGCTTGTATAGACTCGTCGGTCCGTAAAAGCACATCCTTTCTTTTCGACATGCAAACTAGCTGTTACTACTTGCTAGCATGGCTCAACTCAAGCGCGGATCTAGAATAAATGCTGACCGATTTCCCACTTCTAGGGAGGTTTGGGGCATGCTCTACCGGGAAATGTTTTGTTTTTTTACTCCCAAAAGTCTCACTTTCCTGGGTTTCTGACTCATTCAGACAGGGTATTTACTGAGTGTCCAAACCATTTTCCAGATTTCAACTTGGAAAGCTAAAAATATATTTATTAATAAAAATCTCACAGATTTCCTTAAAGCTGTGGAAACCAGTATGCCGTGATCCGCGCCTGTAACTGAAATAAACTGTCCTGAATATGATCATCGTCAATATATGGTCGCTCTGAATCACTCTGGAGTGATTTTACTTGAACCGTAAAACAGATACTAACAAATAGCCCAAAATAGCGAGAGGTAAACACAAGAAGACAATGGAATGAGTGCCTAGTTCACGGTTCAAGTAAAATCACTCCAAACGTATCAGAGGCGTCCAGACTCAGACTGTATAAATATCTTTTAGAAGAGTGAAATTAAATCTAACACTTTCTTCGGGAATAAGAAAATTAGGTTTGGTTTGTGCTACTGCAATAAGTTATGGCTTTATTTCAAATCTTCAAGGAGGTATTAATTTCAAAGAAATTATGGTATTTTGATTAGTGTGCCTTTTAAATGTGAAAATAGGTGTGGCCAAAAGAGTACTGACCTCCCTTAGGTAGTCAAGTTGATATTAAGACATATCTTCTGCTCAAGAAAACGAAAACAAATAGATACATAAATAAATGAATAAATAAATAAATGAGTAAATAAATTATTCGATAAAATAACGAAAAGCATTGAACTGTTGAGAAATCTGATTACTTGGAATAAGATAGGTCATGTCTAAAAGCTACTACGCATTTTCCAAGTAATTACTTGCATCGGAAACTGTTGCATTTATTACTTTCATTTACCTTATTAGACTTTGGATTCCATTTATTAGTTCTAGTGACAGCATTGTGGCTGAAATATAAAAGTGTTTCGTTTTGATTAAAAAAAAATAGCGTTAGAACGTCTCGTCTCGTCGAAGAGCGGCTCAGCGGGTGAGTTTAGTTTTCTATTGAGTATCATAACGTGATTAAATTTTAGGGGAAATTTTCGTGGTTTCCGTGCAGTGGCTAAATTATCTGACGCGGAAAGAGTGAAATTTTAGCTGTATTTCAGTTGTCATATTTAATTTACAGCGATTCAGTGAAAAGTGCTTTACAGAGCCCACTTTAAAATCATTTCAGTTTCGAAATCGCGTAAAATGTACGTGTCTTTCCTTTTGTTACTTCACTGTTGGACAATTTTTCCAAACATCCTTTTTTTGCAGAAAACTGAGAAAACATTTTGAAATATGATATCAAATTCCGTTTTAATTTTTAAAGTACAAATTTGCACAGATGCATTAGCTAAATTTATGAGTACAGTTTATTTCGAAGTCGACTTAACTGATGCCATGGCCATCGTTTCACTTTCATTAACATCGAAAATTTAAATAATTTTTCGGGGCTGTTCAGAAAGATTACTTGGCAACAATGAATTCTCGTCTTGTATGGGAGGCTCGGAAACCTGTTAAAATTTCGTATCCATTGCATCACTGATTTCTTTTTAATCAAAGAAATATATAAATATTAAATTCGCGCCACAATATTTTCGCTTTGTCTGGGTGGAAGGTGGTAGTCGGCTGCATGCAAATACGTTCGTAGTCGAACGTATTTTTTATTTTTTCAAATTAGCTGGTCGAGCGCCATAAACATTGAACTGTATATCCAAACACAGACACTACTTAATTGTGACAATGAATTGTCGAAAGTACAATTGATTTCTGTGTTCATTAGTGTCAAAGCTTGTTTGGCGCGTTTATTCGCGTTCCGCGCTCTGCCTTAACTTTACAAATGGGCTCTTAAGTTCTTGCCGCAGCACCTAATCTATCATTTGCTACATACTCATGCTTTTTTGATTAATTATCATTCCATGAAATCGAATGAGTCGGAAGACAAGTGAGTGAGTCCAAACTGATCTAACAACAAAGAAACGAAATCGTAAAATATTCATAAATGCGAAATACTAGTGCACTGACGTCACACGGTGATTTCTTGTCAATGGAAGCTCGGAAGCCATGTTGATTTGCCCGCCATTTTGATTGAACACAAATCGCGGGGAGGCAGTCGAGAGGCCATTTGCACGACAATCGGCCGATCCTGTTTACACCATGAGCGAGGCAAATTCCGTTGCCGCTTCTGAGAGGTCCGAAGATCTAGAAGAAGACTCTGTGTACATGCTATGCGGGCTTTGCAGGAAACCTCCTGTTGACACGAGTCCTAAACTTTTGCCTTGCCTTCACTCATTTTGTTTGAAATGCTTGGAGGAGCGTTTCGCTGAGCAACAGCAAGAAAAGGTTCCCTCGACAACGACAAGTTCTTCGTCAGTTTCGATCCCAAGGCTGAAATGTCCAACTTGTGGTCAAGAGTTTTTAGTTCCACCGAAAGGAGTAGCCGGTTTCCTGGATAATCAATTTGTGTTAGAAAACCTAGGAAAACTACAACGGAAACAGGAGAACGTAAAGCGCTTTTGTACTTCTTGTGAAGATAACAGTCCGGCTTCTTCTTTCTGTTTGAATTGCAGCGATTGGCTTTGTGATGCTTGTGTTTCTGCTCATCAGAGAGTACGCGTTACCAAAGACCATAAGATACAATCAGAAGCCCAGTATTTGGAAAATTCTGAGGCCGCAGACGCAAAGCCCATTTTCTGTAACATTCACCAACAAGAATCCTTAAAACTATTTTGCGCAAATTGTGAGAAACTAACTTGCCGAGATTGCCAGCTTCTTGAACATAAAGATCACAAGTATCAGTTCATCAAAGAAGCGGCCATTAGCTACAAAGACTACCTTCGAGGGCAGCTGAATCGTCTTTACGAACAGGCACAACCTTTAACAGAATCCATTAGAGAGGTAGAAAAAGCGGCGAAGGGCCTACAAGAACGGGAAGAAAGCATTGCTGCTGAAATCAGAAAATCCTCAGAAATGCTAGTCAAGGCAGTAAAACAGCGAGAAAATGTTTTGTTAACAGAGCTGAAGGCTGTAGTACATTTTAAACACAAACTTTTGTCGAAACAGAATAAAGACCTTAGACTGATGCAAAAGATTCTTCAACATAATTACGGTTTCACCAGGCATGTTCTAAAGAATGGTAGTGACATGGGGTTGTTATACAGCAAGCGGCAACTCAGTTCAAGGATTCAAAATCTGTTGAGTCTCAAGTACAATGTTCTTCCAGTTGCTCACAGTGATTTGAAATTTTCAGTTGAAACGGATAAACTCTGTTCTGTGATATCTAAACTTGGAAGTGTTATGACTCCTGCTGACAGAACTAGTACTAATTCAGCTAGACCTGAAGCAACATTTCGCAGCTTAAACAATGCAAGTAACTATACACCAATGCATAGTGGTATGGTCCCAACAGGTGTCTCTAACCGCTCAATGAGCTCAACTGCTCCTTTGCGACCTAATCCCATCGAAGCCTTGTCAGCTGTCAACAAGCGCCTTGGTCCACCAGGCAGTCAGTCGTATTCATCTGCTGTGAAATATCCAGGTTCTCTCCAAGCTGCTATTGTTCACCCTTCTGGTGCTAGTGTGACACTAAACAGCAAAATTGGTATTGTGCCAGCAAATAGTGTTTCGCGATCGCCATTTTCTTCCAATCCCCGAAACCTTGCAATCAAAACAGGGAGTGGTATTGGCAACCTTACTCCTGTGCAGAGAAGTCCGCTTGTTAGTAACTCTGGCATGACACGTTTGTCACCCCCTCGTCCAGTTCGTAATGGTAACACTGTCCCGTTGCGACATTTCCAAGACATGGGAAGCAAAATTGGAAAGTCGCCACCTCCCCGACCTTCAAGCAACGGTAGTAACAGTAGTCATCAAAGTTTGTCCCCTCTTGGTGAATCATCATCATCATCATCATCATCATCATCTCTCCCCAAACAGAATGGCTGGGAAGAACCTCCAAACACTCCTGACCTGCCCAGTCAAGTTTTAAAAGGTATTTTAATCTTGCTTTGTTTCAACCATTCCTGTCTTATGGGCCTTTGCCAAGCTTGTTTTCCTTTGCTGCTAAGTCCTTCAGGTGAAGTGTCATGACCTTCAAAATTTTAGAATATCAGGTTATATTTTTGTAGTTTATCTAACAAAAATCCAGGCAGGAAAAAAAAATTAAATGTGGAAGTAGTTGCTTAAAGAAGAAGGCATAAAAACTATACAAGTGAAAAAAGAGAATTTTTCAGTCAGAGGGCAAGAGAAGAATTCTGAAAGAATTTCTGAATTTAATATGTGGGAAAAACCTAGGACACAAATTGACTTGGCATTCTAAGAAAGCACTGAACAATAAATGCCTTATATTATTTTTTAGTTACTCATACATGTGTAGAGGTTTTGTGCACAGACTCGATCTTTAGATCAACCTTACACAGAATAATAAATGGTACCACAAGAAAGTTATATATTTGGTAATTTTAATAACAGCTTGATTTGAATGATCGCACTGATGTAGGTGTAATCATTCATTAGAGCTCTGAAATAATACTTTCTAGTGTGCTATTTATATTTGGTGAAAACCCTGAGGATGTAAAAAAAATTTCACTTTCAACTTGAAGAAGCCAATGGTGTAAATTTTTCTCTTACATCATCTCTTAAGTATTCCTGTTAAGACCTGTTCCTTTTGGTCAGCTGTAAGAAACAGGTTAATTTTTCTTCTCTGTTTGTTGACATACATAAATTTTTTAGCTAATGTCTGTTTCATTGCAAGATTCTTGAATATACTTGGTCTTAATTTTATAAGATACCCCCTGCACTAATAATTTCACATAATTTCATTAAATTATGGAGGCATATACATTCAAATCACAGATAAAATTGTGAGTTGTTCTTCCTTGGTTACTATTTAACAGCATATATGAAGTGTGTACTATACATCAAACCCCTTAGGACGGAATTTACAAATGGCTCTCATTTTTTAGAACTCTCAAGATTAATTTTGTAAAAAGGACTCTTAAAAATTTTCATCATTTCGGAAATTCAATCTGTGATTTTTTATTTAGACATGATGTGACTTTGGTAATGACAAAGCAATTTTTCCATAAAATAAATATATTTTTTCAAGTATTATTTTTCATTTGTTTAAAATTTGAAATGAAAAAAGCTTGACTTTTATTGCAGTATATACATGTATGTTCCTAAAAATAAACACAACCAGTTCTCTTTTGTCACTATTGTTCTGGATGGTGTTGATTTTTCTCCAGTAGCATCTTTTTGTCAATTTCAAACATGATTAGTTTTGAATCAAACTGCACAGAAGAAAACTGTACATTATATGTTTACAGTTTTTCTATATGAAATACTAACAGAGGCAGGTGAAATAATAATTATTATAAGTATGTTTGATCATTTCCTTTCAATGGTGTCATTTTCTGGTAATTTTTGGTTTGTAGCAAATTTAAATGATGTTAATGTCTCTCTGATGTCTTTTTTTAATGAAAGAATAGAGCTGTTCTATCACATTTTGATCTTTCTTTAGAACGTTATTTTTAACATTCACTGATTTCTGAGGAAAGACTGAGAAAAGTGAGTTTTTTATAACTCACTTTTTCCACTCCAAACTTCTAAACTCAAGTAATAAATTATGGCCCCCCTTTTCTCACCTAATCTTCAAAGTTTTTAAATTTAGTTCAAGTTAAGCCAAAACATTGTTACTTAAGCTTATGGTTGTTCTTGAAGAAAGTAGAAAGCACAGTGTTGGAACAAAGATATCATATTATCAAGATTGTTAAGAAATCTAAAACAACATTGAAGGTTGAGGCAAAAGTAGCAAAGATTTAGTGGAAGGTTTCTTTTGCTTTTTGTGCCAAAGGCTTACTTTAAATTCAAATTTATTGAAATTGTAAAATATTTTAAGTGGACATTAATCTTCATAGTCTGGTGAACTAAAATACGTCTTTTATAGTCTACTTACCGGTACTATGAGCTCAAAGGAGTTTTTTCAGATTTAACAATTTCCTTCAAATGTTAGTTATGTGAAATTTGTATGCAAGCTTCTTTCTTTTAGATGACATTTAGTGGATGCTTCCATACAAACCCCATGTGCATCACTCCATGTTTGTTCCATCACTTGATAAAAATTAGTCTTTATTCATTTTAAATGCAGTTACAATTTGACAGTAGTGATAAATTTGCAGTTGACTGTTTTCTTCTCCATCTTTTTTTCCTCTCCTCTTTTATTTGTTTTGTTTTTGGAAGTATTGGGCCTTATCATGATCAATTCTCTTCTTTCTAAAAGTAGTTATGAGAGGCAAATTGAACAAAAATTCCAAATATTCTTTTAAGTTCAAATTTACCAAAAATAGAAAGATAGAACATGGACTCCTGCCAAAGATGTTTATAATAAATAGTGACACTTCCTCTTGCATGTACAATGTATGTGTTTCATGACTAAGTATAGAAGTAAAAGGGTCCTTTTTTGGCTTGCATCAGCCCAATATAATTATGTTCTTGCACAACTAAGTAACAATATTGTTCTTTGGGTTTCCTGTTTTGCTGAATCAAAGTTAATGAACTGTCTTGGTCTTTGATAAAAATAGCTGTTGGCCAGATTTTAATGTGCCTTCCATCCAAGTGTTTGTTACCTTACACAGCACAGATCTCTTGCTTTAGTATAGATGAAGCTAAACATTTAAAGATTTTTTTTGTTACTGTTGTCAACATACTTTAATCTGTTCCAGAACAACATACATGTACTTCTAAACAGGACTGAAAATAAACGTATATATCTATATATATAATTATAAAAAGAGAGAACATGAGTGATATGACGTAGTGAGTGGCTTCTGTAATTTGGGTATTACATGTAGGCCATCCCAAGGCTGTGCTCTAAAGAAAATTGGAGGGAGCTCAGTGCTCTGAACTTGCAAAATCCAGTGTTCCCAGCATATGGCCACAGGCCACCGGGCTCTGCTAGAGCACAGCCTTGCATCCTTATTTTAATCAAGCACAAATGGACAATGTTCCCTTGTCGGTCTACTGTGGTACCAATGAGCTGCTTTCTTATTTGACTGGTGTGCCTGTGATTATTGTACATCATTTAAAAAAGGGGAACAATAATTTCACAGCCTTTCAACAGCATTTTTTATCATTTTCCCTTCTCTCCAGGTGCTACTTCACCTACTAGTACTGTAGATCCTGTCGTGCTGCCCCCAAAAGTACCCAAACTGCTTCCTGTCTTAAAGAGAAGCAATAGTACCCAGGAAACATCAGAGCCTGTGGTACCTCCTGCAATACCAAAACTACTTCCTGTATTAAAGAGAAGTCATAGTTCCCAGGGAGTGACTGAACCTGTGGCTGCGTCACCACCACCAATAAAAGTAAAGCAAGAAAAACCTGAATCTCCAATGGATTTTTCGCCTTGTCAAGAGTCTATGCAGAAGGTGTGTGGACAGTTGAATATGAAATTGCTTGTTTTTGTTTTTCACTGTCTAACTAACCAAATTGAATATAGAATAAACTGTGGATGCTCTGAGTGGCTAAATAAATGTTTTTATCAGAAGGAAAAGGGCAGAAAAGCGTGGCTTTTGTGACAAAAAGGCATCTTCCTATTTGGCAACTGTTCTAATTTAATTGGAACTGTCAGTATTCAAAGAGGCCACATACTGTTCTCTGATTACATTCAGTTACATAAGCAGGGTTGTCACTAAGATTTCAAGTTGCCGGGTAAACACAACAAGTAGGCGGGGAAATCAAACAGCTAGGGATTTCTTTTGGTTCTATTTTTCTTCTATTTTCCAATAAAAGTAGCCGGGGGCCACTCTCTTAGTAGCCGGGGAAAATCCCCGGCCCCCGGCTCTTAATGACAACCCTGCATAAGTCTTTCTACATGTGTCTTGGCAGAGGGGAGGGATGTTTTTATGTTATAATAACTGGCCTCCCAAGCATGCAAAGAGTACACTCTCCGATAACTAGGGGCTAGTGGATATTGCTATCGGGCTAGTTAATTCTGTTGTTAGCTTGCGTGGCACATATCTTGGAGAATTCAAATTACAGAAGAACTGTAATCAATCCTGCTCGTCGAAAGTTTTTGAGGGCTAGTTGATATGACTCTTGGGCTAGTACATGCTAGCTACAGCTTGTCCAATTGGCAAGCTGTAAAACTGGCTTTCTTTGCACCCAGGTCCTACTATTAATTTTATTCTTAACAATTATTGCATGAGGCTGAGTATCATGTGAAGGATTAGCCAAGGCGGATAACACACTCCGAGATCTGCATAATTCTTCAGATGATATGAAAGTCGAATTCGTTATTATTGTTTTATTGTTCATGTAAAATAATTTCGAGTTTAAAAACATGCTTGCCTCCATGGATGTTAAGTTTATCTTTGGTAGTGCATGTGTATCTGCAAATTTAGGAGATAAAGGGTTGTTTGTTTCTGCTAATATTCTTTAAATGGCTGATGTCGTTTGTTAAGTTGTCTTCTTGCTGTTCTTGCGATCTTTTTAGCCAATAGTTCCTTTTCTTCCAACTCGACCTCATCCCTAAGTCTTCTCAGTTAACTGTTCAGTTTTCTGGCGATTATGCTGCTCAGTTGAGGTCATTTTTCACATATTGCAAGACTCATCCAAATGTGGTCAACAGTACATAGTAGCTGGTTATGTGTTTTACCCAATCCGAAATGGAGAAATATTTTGAATGAATAATAATATACATTATTGAATTTTGCCTATGATTTTTAGCAGCAACAAGAAGATGCCACAAGCGGTGAGAGTGGAATTGATGAGACAAGTTCAAATGATGACTGGTGTGCTGTGTGCCGTAATGGTGGAGAACTTTTATGCTGTGATACTTGTCCACGTGTTTTTCATTTGCAGTGCCATGTACCATCCCTTGCTAATCTTCCAAGGTAAATCTTGTAGTACATCAGTGTACAGTGAACATCAACTTAAGAGATCCATTGACCAAAAAGTTGGCACAATATAATGAAAGCCCAAGTTGAAGCTTATGTTCTTAAAAGTTATGGAAAAGGCAGCCCTTTAGTCTCTGTTTTGTAGTTGTATTATGTTATGTTGAAAAAAAAAATCTGGCATCAACCATGCTACCTCCTCTTAAAAATTGGTTCAAAGCTGAAGGTGAAAGTTTTGGGGCAGGTTCATTTTTTAGTGAATTGTTCTGTTTAACACCAAGGGTCTCAGCATTGAACTGTGGTCATTTTACTTTCATTAGTGACTCGTGGAGTTGTGGATTGTGCAGGGAGGTTGACTGGAATGCTTTAAGACAGAGGGGTATGTCCAATTTAAATTTATTGTAATTTGATATTATTTTTGAGGCATGTTTTTACTGGGCATAAAGTAAGGTTGAGAGTCTTTTGACCTTAACCCATTCGCTCCTGGAGATTTTGCCGAAAAACGCGTTTTGAAGCTAGTCGAGTGGTTTTCTGGTCACTGTCGTGCTATAAAGAGATAAAACTTACCACAAACCGGTTTACAGGTCGTACACTTGGCGACCTTCTGATCCAGATGCAAAATATCAGCTGACGAAGTTCGGGCATGCGCAGAAAGCAAAATTTGGACATAGTTTTTGGGTTTAAAAGTGACACAGCAGTCTTGACTTTTACTTTGCGCTTTCTCTCCTCCCTTCTTTTTTCGCTTTTCTTGCCTCATTTTTTTTTTCTCTTGCTGGGCATTTAGTAGGCTTCATTTTGGTGGGAAGAGTTTTTAGGAAAGCTTTTAGGATCTTAGGATTAGGTGAAAGGAAAGGTAGGTGGGTAATGGAACAAGATTTTCATGGAGATTTTCAGGTCCTTGTCACGTGGTTTTTTGCTTCTTTCTCCGGTGTCCTTGACTGAATTGTGCTCATTCTGGTATGGTTTGAAAGATCTCTTCACCCTGCACAAGTTAGCGAAGAAAGTTGTCCTTGACCGCTAAAACTGATGACGTCACAAAGGGTAGAAAGGACCTGGATCCGCACGGGCGGTTACGGGCGGTTCAGGGGCGAATGGGTTAATCAAAAAACCTAAAAATGGCCTTTTACCAACTTTTTCACCTGATTTTACATGAAATAGACAGATTTGGTTGTTTTATGCTGAAAAGTGGATTTTTTTCAAAAAGCTTGGTACTCTGCTTAACCCATTCGCTCCTGGAGATTTTGCCGAAAAACGCGTTTTGAAGCTAGTCGAGTGGTTTTCTGGTCACTGTCGTGCTATAAAGAGATAAAACTTACCACAAACCGGTTTACAGGTCGTACACTTGGCGACCTTCTGATCCAGATGCAAAATATCAGCTGACGAAGTTCGGGCATGCGCAGAAAGCAAAATTTGGACATAGTTTTTGGGTTTAAAAGTGACACAGCAGTCTTGACTTTTACTTTGCGCTTTCTCTCCTCCCTTCTTTTTTCGCTTTTCTTGCCTCATTTTTTTTTTCTCTTGCTGGGCATTTAGTAGGCTTCATTTTGGTGGGAAGAGTTTTTAGGAAAGCTTTTAGGATCTTAGGATTAGGTGAAAGGAAAGGTAGGTGGGTAATGGAACAAGATTTTCATGGAGATTTTCAGGTCCTTGTCACGTGGTTTTTTGCTTCTTTCTCCGGTGTCCTTGACTGAATTGTGCTCATTCTGGTATGGTTTGAAAGATCTCTTCACCCTGCACAAGTTAGCGAAGAAAGTTGTCCTTGACCGCTAAAACTGATGACGTCACAAAGGGTAGAAAGGACCTGGATCCGCACGGGCGGTTACGGGCGGTTCAGGGGCGAATGGGTTAAGCAAACAAAAAATTGGAGTCGTAGGCAGAGTGGTAACCTTGACCGAATTGGAAACCCAAGAATAAGAACTATTCTATTTTTTCCTAACTCCACTTATGACTCTGCTGCTAGTGAAAATCAGATAGTCAAAGATGAAAGCAGAAGCAGAAAGCTTTTAGTGTGACTCCAAGAATGTGGGTTTGACTAGATCATTAGTGATGGAGGTACATTGTTTGGCAGAATCGGAATGCTGTTTTCACTAGATCTTAGGTTCTGATCACAACACTGTGAAAACCAGCCTTTAGTGAGAATGTAGCTCTCCAGCAGTTCATTTAAATTATCAAACTTTCTTAACAACACAGATCTGGAAGGGGTCTCCCCTGGAAATAAAAGACGCTCTTCTTGTAATGGTCTGACAGAGTTTGAGAAAAAGGTAATTGAATTATTCTTTATCCAGTCCCTTTGATGAATTATTAATATTGTAAGCAGTTCTTTTCTTAGCTTATGTTTAACATTTTACTCATTTTATTTTTTTAAATAAGGTCTGTGAAAAAATTTTGCTGGAGCTGTTTTGTCATGCAGACAGTATTCCATTCCAACAGAAAGTTAGCAAATCAGTAAGTGAAAGCATTATTTTTCAAAAACCAAGAATGACTAAGTGAGTAGCATAAGTTCCTGTTGTCGGGACATTTTCTCGTGAAGGATTAAAATTGTTCCATTTTAGTTTATGTGGCAGTATAGGCAACTAAAGTGAGTAGTTGTACATGTTATATTTTGATGGATTGCCATTTTTTAGATTAATTTTCCTTTTGAGTATCCACCTCTCATAAGATTATATTTTTTGCATTAAAGGTGACAGTCAACTCCGAGAGAGTTGACAGTAGAGGCGTTCTAACTGAAACCATGCAGAGAGAGAGAGAGAGAGAGAGAGAGAGAGGGGGGGGGGGGGGGGTGGGGGGGATTATTAACTTTGTTCCCCTGAAATAAGGGGAAGAGAATTGATAGTATGGTCATCTTCTTTACATTTATTTCTTTTTCCTGCAGTTCCATTTATAAAATTCATATATTCATTATTTCAACCAAAGTCTTGTTCCAAAGTTTACCAGTAGACCATTGTTTCTTTTTTAGGTTCCTAATTATTACAAAGTGATTACTCACCCTATGGATTTGTCAAATGTCCGTGCAAAGCTTCAAACACAGAACTTTGCACACTATCAAACCTTCCATGAGTTTGTTGGAGACTGTCGCCTGATCTTTGAGAACTGTGCAATATTTAATGAAGTAAGTACTACTTCTTTTAACAATAATTATTGCTGTCAAATGAACCCCTAGTCAATATTGTGAAATTTTTAAAAGATTATTAGATAATGCCTGGCTTAAAATTGATTGAACAATCAATATTCATTACAGCTGCAAAATTTACAACCCTTATCAAGGAAGAGGACGGGCATACATAAAACAGCTACATGTCGATCACTGAGATTGTTGTTTCCAAAATAAAACATGCAGTAAAATTATTCATGAATTCAAGTTTGATAGTATTGCTCCTTTTCCATTAGACTAATGTAGTGCATTATTTTTTGGTTAGCTTGAAGGCTGACTTCAGTTTTAAGCAAAATATATAGTTTTTGTTTAGTTATTGTTTTTTAAAGTTACAGTACCTATCAATTACTGCAAGGACATTTCTCTTCATCGACCCTTCCAAAGCCTTTTTTGACACCTCTTGACTCTTCTGGGCCACTGCGAAGGAGCATGAATAGACAAAAAAAATGATATAACATTATTTTGTCTACAAAAAAGGCTGCACTCTAGCAGGGCCCAGGGGCCCCTGCTACCTAACTTTTGCTCCCATGCAAAAAGAAAGTCTTAGTTTCCTCTTAGAAAATATAACGCTGGGCACCTTGATTTCACAAGTTCAGAGCACTGGGCATTGTTAAAGTTATTTTCTTACAGCACAGCCTTCACAAAAGCTCAACTAGGAAATGTGAACATTATTAACGTGGAATCCATCAGGAAATTGAGTAATCTTAATTTTTAGTGGACAAAAACCTTGTACCAGAATAATTTAAGCCATATTGAATTCTTTTCTACAGTTTTCAAGGGCTATAGATATAATAAGTTATCTGTAATAACACCAAAGACAATTTCTCATGGGAGCCTGTGAAAATTGATTTAAATTTCACAGGAATTGTCAGGGTTGTCACTAAGATTTCAAGTTGCCGGGTAAACACAACAAGTAGGCGGGGAATCAAACAGCTAGGAATTTTGTTTGGTTCTATTTTTCTTCTATTTTCCAATAAAAGTAGCCGGGGGCCACACTCATAGTAGCTGGGGAAAATCCCCGGCCCCCGGCTCTTAATGACAACCCTGAATTGTGAAAACACATGTAAAATTTCATGGGTAAGATTTCATTTTGTGAAATTTGAAGCTTTTCTCAGGCTCCTATGAGAAATTTTCTTTGGTGTTATTACATATAACTAATTACATCTTTTGCCCTTGAAAAGTGTAAAAAAGAATGTAATATGCTCAAAATTATTTTGTACAACGATTTTGTGCAATATAAAAAAAAATTTACTCAGTTTCCTGATGGATTCCGTCTTAATTTTCATGCATACAGATGAGATATAAATGTTTCCCATGTCTATTTATTTTCCAAGAGGAAAAAGGGACTAGGAATTTGTTCAGTTTGTTGAACACTGTCTTGTACTGGAATGTTTCCTATAGGCAACTTCTGAAGTTGGCAAAATGGGCCACAATTTAGAAGTATATTTTGACGCCGTGCTGAAAAAGTACCTGCCAAATTATGTGGATCCATCTGGGGAACCCAAGCCAAAGAGGAGAAAAGATGAAGCAAGGATGTATATACTGAATCAATGATATACACCTACCAGAAAATTTATTTTTAATGATTAAATTATTATATGAAATTATTGAGGGCTGGTGATTGGGCAAATTAGCCCTGTTTAATAGTCACTTATCTCACTAGTTTTGTCATGTGCTTGTTAAAAGAGAGAAAATATTGTTTTAGTAAAAATTACATTGCACATTATTTTCATGTGTGGTAGTGTGGGATATGTACAGTCAAACTTCTTTTTAACACCTCTATTACCAACATTTCTATTGGTCTCAAAGAGGCCAAACTTTGAGGTGACAAATGGTAATTCCAAGATGAGCTAAGATGTTGAGGTCTTTCTCTGAGTGGTCAACACTTTGTAGACTGTTCACAGTCCCGTATTTTTCCTTAATTTTGTTGAGATCAAGTGCTTTGCATTACAGGCAACCATCTTGGATGAGTGTCTAATCTACTTAGGGGGTTGGGGACGGCTTGAGGCCTTCCTCCCCCACAGCAATAAACTCCAATGCCTATCTCCTTGTTACCTAATGGAAGCAAGATGGCCGCTCATACTAGCACTTGATCATGGTGATCGTACGAAAAAATAGGGGACTGTGAACAGTCTAAACACTTTCCAGCTAACTTGAAGACCTATTATAAACCTCTCAGAGATTTTGAGATTGAATAAACATTTTTCAAAGCTCCAATCTTTTTAGTTACCTTCTCCCACCCCTAACTTAACCTTCTAAACCCTTATATCAGTATGTGTAATCGTTTAACAACAAAGACCTTTTTCACTTATTGATCATTTTCTTTAACTTTTGATTGAAAAGTGTTACCACAAGGAGAAATTAACTGTTGATCACTCTAGGTTAGGGGTTGAAGGGACTACAGAGATGTCTGTGGCCTTTGGTGTCCAAGTTCAAGAGGTTTGACTGTATAACCATTGTACATAGTTTTGTGTTTACTGTCAGTAACTGATGTTTTGTTTAGTGGTTATTCATCCCTGATAAGATGTACTCTTTCAGTTTTAGTCCATAACTAAATACCGTAACAATGTAGTCTATGGTTATAATGCAGTATTTAGCTGCTAATTAAAAATACTGATTACTCATGTACATTGTACAACTGTAGCTACATGTTTGGCATAATTTATGTTCACTGATTCATCAAGTGGCCTATTAATATTGATGATGAACATTAATTTTTATTGTCCATTAAACATGCCCCTGTTCTAGTCTTGAAGCAGACATTGACATGGGTTATGACCTTGCAGACAAGCTATGATTACTGTAGGCGGTATGGGCTTTAAATGCAATGATCTCAACTCCCTTGTAAACTTGATGAAATTTAGTATTACATGTATTTTGATACTTTTGCATTTTAACAAAACGTGTTGATAGGAATTAAACAGCATTGGCAATCCAGTAATCCAATAGCGTGCCACGGGGATTGCACCATTTTCTCATTGCTTTGTGTGACTCTGGCATTCAGCAGTTGATACTTTTTAGTTTTGTCTTTTGTATAGTTTACAACCAAGATTGTCAGGAAAAACTGTTTATGGTTGTCATACTCATCTTATCATCCATCAAATCATTATCTTATCTTTCTTCCATAAATTTTATAGGATACTACTGATTGAACATACTTTGTGCAGACTAAAACTTTGGATCCTAGTAAATGGGGCCACATAAATTAGCAGGCCAATCAGATTATGGAATGTGTTACTTAACCTCCTATCATCATCATCTTCAGCATCAACATCATCATTATCATCCTTTGATTGCCTCCAAGGTCCATCGTATTCTTTGTTGCCACCAAGTCGTTTTCATTTCCCTCCGAAGTCCATTGAAGATGAGTCCAAAATTAATTATTATATCTGCTGTGATTTAATTAGGTTCCTCTACTCATCACTTGGGCATAACCGGTATTGGTAATCTTATTGGATTGTTCCATTGGTCGTGGTTACTGTGGCCATTTTGTTATGGGCTAACAACAATACTGTTATTATTTTTCCACAAAATCTCTAGTTACATGGTGACAAGATTGTGTACATAATAATTATAGTGAGTGTTAATTGAATAGGTTATTCTCACAGATGTATGAAGAAATCTTCAAATGAATATAATAATTGATCAACTTGAAAATAATATTATGGTCAAACCACATAGCACCAATTTTTTTGGATGTTTCCTCATGTAGAGATCTTTTAGCTGTTGACTCACTCAACTTGTCATTGACTAGGTCTCCTCTAATTGTATTGGAAGTTTAGATAGTACCACATCCTGGCAGGTGGCCAAATAAAAGTTGCTCAGTGTAGTAAAAAATTAAGTTGTGATGTTGGTCATATCATGTAACTTCAAATGAGTAAGGGTTTTTTTGTCTTTAGCTACAATCATTTTATTTATGGGTGCCCAGAATGTGAACTATACCTGCCAACTTTTTCTGAGATGTAGGCGTGAGATTTTTATCCTGGGATTTTTGAAAACGACACGATCATTTCCGAAGATTCCCGAAGAAGTCCGAAGTCTTCCGAAGACGTCCGAAGTCTGCCGAAGGCGAAGTTATCGAGAAAACGCTTATCCACAAAATCAGAGATCGTGAGGAAGGTATTGTCATTTATTCATTTTACACATGGTTTTCGTTCGTTACATGGGTCTGAGTTAACATATTTTTGGAAATTGTGTCCAGCAAGACGACAACAACTCACATTTTCAATCAGGCGTGAGAAATTGGTCCGCAGGCGTGAGCGGGCGTGAGATCGAAGTTTTCAACCTGCAGGCGTGAGACTCACGCCTAAGGCATGAGAGTTGGCAGGTATAATGTGAACCCATTTCCAATTTGCCCTAAACAAACAATCAAACCCCCACTAAGTGATCACTCAGTTGCTAGTTTGGTGACCTGTGTTTGGGCCTTTCCTTGAGTTTAAGTGAGCTAACCATTGGCAAAATGTTACTAATCTGTGTGTTTTATTTTCTTCATAAACATATGCCTCTTTTGCCCTGGTGTCCAGGTATTCAGTAAGCCTCAAGATGTCTTGTGCACCTCCCAAAGTTGGTTGTAATAGTTCGTCAACAATAATTATCTGCCCTGATTTTGAACAAAATTCTTATTCTGTTCATGCAAGAGCTTTTATTGTTGACAGCATTGTCATTTATTCTAGTTTCTCCTGTAGGGTGTTCACATCTAAAACAAACATCCTAGCTGGCTGTACTCCTTCGACCTATACTTGTAATTTTATGCTGAACAGCTCACGATGTCAGAGCTGGACAGGGAGTGCTTGTGTTAGACTGATTGACCTCACTGTGTTCACTGAGCTTGAGATGTGTGCCAAATTTCATGTGGCCAAAATTGCCTATAGCTGGAGTTTTGCATCATGACCTTCAGTTCACTCCAATAACATATTCAAACATCCTGGCTTTTTATCTTCCGTTTTCACTTCATTTTGAAAAAAAACAAATGGATTAAGGATAAGTCATTTACAAAACAGAGAGGGAAAAGATAGCTTCTGTGCACAGTGAGATGCAACATGATGTACCTTTTAATTCCCTTTGTTTTCCAAAAATGAATGCTAAACAACTTAACTTTTTGAAATTATATTTCTGCAAAACGGGGGAAAAATTAGAGAGGGGAAAAATGGGGAAATGTTCTTTGTTAGATGTAGGTTGCATGCAAGTCTGGAAAAATATGTAATTGTTGCCCAACCAAAAATTGACTTGAGTTTCACATAGGCCACTGGCCTTCATGGAATTGTCATTATGCACAATAATGTTAGTCTTTTCAGTTAATTCAGGTAAAGATGAAATTAACTGTCCAGCAAATCACTCTAATGAAATTAATAGATATTTATTGTTAGAAATAAAGTCTCATTCACAAACCATTTGTTAATTTTTGTGAATGAAAACAATGGGGTCATGTGGCAGTTGCTTGACCCCAAACAATACTAAAACAGTAACTGGAAGAATGACATGTCATTGTTTCCTGCGACAATATTAATTAGGAGAGACCTTGCGAGCAGCTCCTACACTAGGTAAACAATGGGCATGTTTACTGTCAAACTCTGAAAACCATGAATGTGGAAAAATTTCAGGAATGTTTTGATTGTGTAGTGACCAACCACAACCAACCTCAAAACCAGATGAGATGGTGAATTTTGAACCTGGTGAATAAATAAGAAAGATGTGTTCATTCACCAGGCTCAAAATTCACAATCACATCTTTATCAAATAATTTATTTAAGCTGCCAAGACTCTGGAGCCATTATAACATTGGTTGATATGGCCAAGTAATGGACAACAATAACCATAAGTAACCCAAAGATTTATACCAGAATAAAACAGAAGCAAGCAGAACAACACCAAGTTGGCTTTTTCTTTCAACTTTAATTATTTGTACACAACTTTGCCTATGCTACCAGGACGCAGGCACCTCCAACCTCCTTAATCTTTTCCTCGGCCTTACGACTGAAAAACTTTGCCTTCACAATCACAGGCTGTTTAGGTAGAAGGCCTTTACCAAGAACTTTGTAATATCCCTGTAAAGAAAACAGTTTGTTACTATTTTAGAAGAAGACATTACACAAACTACTCCAATTCTTAGCCTGAGTCTAAAGTGAGAGAGGGAGAGACAAGGTACCACCCGATTACCTCCGTTGGGAGGGCATAGGTCTGCTGAGTGGGAGGTCGTGGGTTCAAACCAAGGCCAGAAAAACATGGTGAGATTGTGCTGGCTTATGAATTGAGATCTTGTCTCAGTTAAAACGATCATGCCATAGGGCAGTGACGTTAAGCAGTTGGCCTTGTCTCTTTCATCCTTCTTTCATTAGTCAAAATCAAAGGGGATGTAAGAGAAAAAACACTACCGTTCAAACAGAGTAGTGGAAGTCCCCGGTGGTGTGGTCTACCTTACACGCACCATTCATATCATGGGCTAAGGGGGGGGGGGGGGGGGGGGTGTTACAGTAAGCTCATAAATGGGCTGATAGAAGGTGCCAGTGGCACCTTCTCCATACAGATCACTTCGTGCTTTCTTGTGAAACCAAAGGAGATTCTTTTAAGATCAAGCAGAGTTTACAAAGATTCTATGATGCAGAACTCAAAATTTTTCGAGCAATGTTCCAAAAAAGTTATTTTTTCAGACTCCCACACTGCAATGAAGATATGCACCTGTATGAGGGTTCTGAAATTCCTCATTTTGAAATTAAAGTAATGTTCTGGGTACAGGTGTGATTAACCATGACCTGACTAACAAAAAAAATACACTTCACGATTAAGCAGTAGTTGCAATTTTGTTTAATACTAATATCTAGACCTTTTTCCAAAGGTCACTTGGGACCTTACTTCATGCACCCTATACTTCATTTTACAGTGTGAGTACTTGCCACCAAGAAATGAGTAGGCAAGGGATTAAACAAATAAAGGTAATTCAACAAAGCATACTTACAGCACGAACAACATCAATAACTGGGACTGGGCCATCAGTCTTGTCCTTGTAGTACTGCCTTGTCTGCTCACTGACAAGGGACCACAGCTTATCCAAGTTAACAGCTGGTTTGTGGTATTTATTCCTTGTTAAGTGAAAGTGTCGCATGCCTACTTTACCAAAGTAACCTGGATGGCTGTAATGCAAAACAGTGGATTACAAGAATGCCTTTAAAAATCCACGTTACAGAAAACGCAATAGGCCTTTTGCATTAGTTGATCAAGTGATCAAATTTCGATAAACACGAAAACAGTTCACTCATGAAAAATTTTGTTAGCTCAAATTAGGTAACCTGTAAATTTCAAGTCATATATCTCAAAAGTAGCAATTGTAACAGCTGCCGAAAATTAGAAGGATTTGCATAAGAAAAACCTTTGTCTGCATCATACTAGAAAAGCACTGCACATGATATAGTGCCTTGACTTGAATGGGCAGAACTACATCTACCAAGGAAATCTACTGCAAAACAAACACTAACTCACTATTTATCAAAGTTAATCCTGTGGTGAAGCAGTCCTCCAGCATTACCACGACCTCCAGGATGTTTCCTGTGTTTCCCTGTAAACACACATTAACAAAAGTTAATTGGCTGCTTCACACAGCAGAAGTTATAGTAAGATTTCTGTACAACCCAACACATCTATTATGTATGCAGCAGGGTTCTCAATAGATTTTTAAGTAGGAGGTGATCACTGATAAAGTAGGAGGCTCTTCAGCAAAGCCAGAGGTGTCAAAACAAAGCAAAGAAAAGCGACTTCAACACAAAGTAAGCGGCTATAAATCCCAAAGTAAGCGGCGATCAATCGCCGGGTGCCGCCTTCTATTGAGAACCCTGTATGCAGCAATCTCATACTATTCCGCACAAATAGTTACTATGAACAGAGTCAAAACATGCATGCATATATAAATAAATGTATGGGGTAGAGCAGAAATCCTACAGGAGTTTTCAACGAATGAATTTGATTGAGAAACTTTCATACAGTATATGAAGATCAATCGCCCCGTGTTCATGCAGTCTTTGGTTGCATGTTGTGATTGGTTTTTCATCTGTGATTGAACATTATCTTTTCCTCTCTAATAGCTACGTCATTGTTCTCACAAGCTATAAGATAGCAAATCAATTAAAAAGGGTATTGGACAAATTAAGATTTTTACTCAACTACAAATTACAAAACATAAAAAAAGTTCAACAGAACTGCAATAAGTTTACAGTTGAACCTCTCTACAACGGCCACCTTGTGGAATACCAAAATACCTGAATTAAACCTTCCATTATACCAAAAATTATACTAAAACTTAAAATTAAGTTAAAATTAAGAAAAACACGGTACACTTTAGACCCAAAATTGGTCGTGAGGGAATACTCTACACCCAATTTTAAGATTATTAATACTGTACACCTGAAATTAAATACCCCAATATGCTGTATACCCTGGGCAAAACCCTGGCCGACCCTGATAGATGTGAGCTGACCAAAATTAATGAACTATGACAACCATGAAACAACTACAAAGGATTTTCTTAAATCGCAGTTAAGCATTGCAATAGATTTCTAGTCTTTGATACTAAAAGGCCTTTCTGTTCGATCTAGGTTAACATTAGACTCACCGACTCGACCATGACCGTGACTCACATGGCCTCGCAGCTTTCGACACTTCTTCAGCCGCGCAGTCTAAATATAAAGCAGCGAAAAAAAAAGTTTATAAATTTTATTTGTCACAAAACGAAGTTGACGTTTTCGATAAATGGTAAACAAAGCTTTATTCTGTCTGAAAATTTTGACTAAATTTTAAAAGGTGATTACGATGGACGGGGATGAAATTCAGACAAAAATCTATCGGTTTACCCACCATTTTGGAAAGCAAAGAGAGGAAGAAACAAAGTGCGCCTGTGCAAAAAATTCTCGTACCCAGATCGTTTCACAACCTGGATGATTCATGCCCAGTTCTCCCGAAGTCCTCGATCGCGTGATTAGAGATTCCACGTGATTTTCACATGTTTTTCTTCCCTACCTTACAGAGTGCTTTTAAAGCTAGGGAAGGGAGGGTAGTATTACACGAGGCTTTCACCGCGACGCCACATGAGACCTGTAGAAAACCGATGAGACAGGAAAGCGATCGGCGACGTTCTCTTTGGCGTTGTTTTTCAGATTTATGGCAAGCGTGTGCGATGAAATTCGCTCAGAATTCAAAACAAAAGCGCTTAAATGGTGCAGAAAGTACTTAGGAGGGAGCTGGAAAAATCTGTCTTTGGATGAGTTTTCCATTGAACGGTTAGGGTACGTATTTTTGTTACAACGCACCTCACAAGCTAAGCCCGTGGCCGCCTTGGCTCCGTCATGCAGTTTTCTGTGTCCTTTCCAATGCTCTTACTACCATTTATTTATACCGTAACCTTGTGAGCACTTTGCTATAAACGAATTTGGTATGATTTGCAAAAGAGTTTCACATTGCGACATCCTAGACATTGGTGCGAGCATAAAAAGGCAGCTGAAGGAATTATAATACCATCTATAAACGGCAAAGACATGTGTTCTTCACGTTCAAGTTACATATATTATTTCCTTTGGTAGGCAATTGTTTTAATGTTCAGAGGGCATGAGTTTTTGAGGGTCCATTGAATGTTATTGTTGTAACGCATGGACACTTATAAGATGAATATTTATGATCCGCTGGGTTCGCCGCCAAGAAAATCCCAGGAGATTTTTAAATCTTTTGGACTTTGGGCTCTCCTATTAAAATTCCTCTCTCCTCTGAAAATCAGCAGTAAGGAATTAAAATCAGTATGGATGCTGCGTAGATAAATTATCTAAATATGCAGCTTAGATGCATGTATGGATGGCAAATATTTTCTTTGTCATTTAACTATAAATTATTGAATGAGGCTGAGTATGAAGTGAAGAATTAAGCAGGTCTATGAGAATAATTCTTATATTGGCCAAGGTAGATAACAGCCTTCGAGATCTGCATAATTCTTTACATGGTACGAAAGCCAAATTCAATACATGAATTTTTTACATGTATTTCTCAGTTCTCAACAACCCTCTCCATACCCTCACTAGAAGTACTGTCTTGTACATGTATCTTGCACTTGTAAATATAGAACCATACATATTTATAAGATAACTAAGATAGTACACGCGCTCTGATTGGCCTAGAGGAGTGTTTGCATGAGAGTATGTTAACATGGTTGTGGTGTCAAGTTTTGCTTTTCGCGCACTAATCATGCAAGCACGAATTTGAAAAAGTTTTCGAGTTCAAAACTCGACAACTTTACTTTATTTACCCATTCCTCTGTTGGCTGAAACTTGGAAAATTGTTACAAAGAAGGTGTGTCAGTTTTTTTTCACTTAAGCTGACATTTTAAAAGCAAGAAAAATCTGTATTTTGAACAGCATCTTTTTGCAAAACAAGAACTGATTATGCGTGCGAGACTTTGTGTACAAGACTTTGCGACTGGTAAGAATTTCTCTTTTAATCAGCATCATAACAAACAGTTTTGCTTCCTTTTTCGGGAAAGTTATTTTATGAAAGCAATAGAAAACTTTTTTCCTGTGTTTGCATAGCTTGATATAAACACTCGAGGGGTTGGGAGAATTCTTGACAGTTGTCTCGGGTTTGCATAACTGTCTCGAATTTTCCCAACCCCTCTCGTGTTTATATCAGGCTATGCAAACACAAAAAACTTTTTCTATTGCTTATATCTACCATGCCAAGAAAGCAGTTAAAAGATTTTAAGGTAAACCAGGACTTCTGTATTCTCTTTGCAGTGGCGGCCTCACCAATGAACTCTACATCTGCTCCCTGCCAAATTATTGTCCAGTAATAAATAAAGAAAAACGAAAAGTTCTTCTACGCATTTATGGGCCACTCTACAGTGAACTTGTCAGCAGTTCCAGTGCACTGATCTACAATATTGTAATCTTCACCCTGTTGTCTGAGCGGGAAGTGGGCCCAAAGCTGTATGCAGTATTTCCTCGTGGCAGACTAGAAGAGCTTCTCCCAGTAAGTTTTTGCATATGACAAACACAAACTTTAATAGACACTTCCTAGATTTTCTTTAACTTTTGGTAAAGACCAGTTAGCAGTTAATCATTTACACTGCTGGAAAGAGCACTTTTATTAGGAAACTTCACAAGTTTAAGCTTAAAGGTGAGCAAAGATCAATATTATTATTACCCCACAAAGCTGCAAAATTTTGCTGACTTTTGTATCATAGAAGGCACAAACTTGAATTTGACATCTTTGCGGAACTATGTTTTTGTTTGTTTTCAACAAATCACATTCAAACTTGGCATCTTTACCAACATTATTTTATGGTGTTCTTTTCAGCTGGCATGGGTTGATGGATTTTACTAACTTGTCCAAGTCAAAGTTGATAATTCTTGAAGGGGCTTATTTATTCAAGTCTACTCTATTTTTCTTTTAAAGGGAAAATGCCTAGCATCAAGTGAACTGGCTTGTCCCAAAATCTCTGTCAGGATTGCCCGAACACTGGCAGAGTATCATCATATGGAGCTTCCACTCTCCAAGGAGCCTGTGTTCATGTGGAAAATAATGTCTGGGTAAGAGCATGCTGTTAGCCTGTATATTATCATTAAATGTAACAAGTGATAACCACGGGTTAGGGAGTACGAGTTATTTGATTTATGTTACTGTAATATTATCCTTTTCCCTTTATGGGGCTTTCTAGTGATATTGGAACAAACAATATATATGGAACATAACATGATTAAGAATCCCAACTGGCAGGAACCGAACCAGTTGGCTATTTTACAAGCATGGCTGAGGCTTTGAACTTGGGACTACCGAGAATAAATCAAGCTGGCGGTCAGAACGGGACTTGAACTCGGGCCTCCAAATTACAAGTCTAGCACTCAAGCTGCTTGTCCATACCACCTCCTTTGCATAGATTTTAGATATTATTTTTGCATGTAGTAGTCACCTTTTAATAATTATTTTACATGGCCTTATTGCAATTTTATGGCCAGCTCTAGTGAAGAAAGCAAATTAATTAGGTTTGGTTGAATGAATCTATATGCTACATCATTCATGCAACACCTAAATAATCACCTAGTTACATGTAGTGAAAATTGTTTGTTGCTTACATGTTGTTATGTTATCATTAATATCATTAATTATTGTAGGAAGCCAATGCAGACTCTTCCCTTGATCTTATTTGTTAAAAAAAAACAACAACCAAACAATGGAAAGGAAGCTCTGGTAGCAGGATTCAAGCTACAGTATTTGCTTTTCCATCATCAGGCAATGCATCATATCTCCTGATTTGTGCATGTGTTTATTATTTCCTGTATTTATTCGAATAAGCACCCAACCTCGAATTAGTGCCCACCTCGAATAAGTGCCCACCCTAAAGGCACAAAAAGTTAATAAGCGCCCAGCCTCAAATAAGTGCCCACCCCCTCCTCCTCCCAATCAAACTCAACTAAGTGCTCACCCCCACCCCACCCACTTGAGTGAATAAATTCTAAAAAGAGACTTCCCCGAGGACTGAGTTTTCTTCAGAGTATTTTACAGAAACCTTGCTTTGTTACTTCTTCGCGTTTTGTTATTAGCATTGTTGTTTTGTTCCAAAATAAACATACTTCACTTGCTGAAAGTGGTGAAAATTTAATAAGCGCCTAGCTTCGAATAAGCGCCCAGGGCGGTTAATCGAATAAACATGGTATTTATATTTTACTCGATTCAACAGATTATCAAAATGATGTTAGTACAAAATTATGAATGGTGATATCTGGATAATCAGAATTCTGACCTTTGGCTTTTCCAAACATTGGAATTCTGGATTTTAATGTCATTTCCAAACATGGGAATTCTGGATTTCAGCTTTTCCAAGTACCTTGGCTTTTCCAAATATTGGAATTCTGGATTTGGGCTTTTTTCAAACATTGGAATTGTGTATTTTGGCTTTTCCAAACATTGGAATTGTGTTTTTTTTCCAGACATTAGAATTCTGAATCGTGGCTTTTCCAATCATTGGAATTCTGGATTTTGTCATTTCCAAACATGGGGATTCTAAATATTTTTTTAGAGCTCTGTTTTTTGGCTTTTCCAAATATTGAAATTCTGTATTTTGGTTTTTCCAAACATTGGAATTCTATATTTTGGCTTTTCCAAACATTGGCATTCTGGATTTTGGCTTTTCCAAACATTGGAATTCTGGATTTTGGCTTTTCCAAACATTGGCATTCTGGATTTTGGCTTTTCCAAACATTGAAATTCTGGATTTTGGCTTTTTCAAACATCGGAGTTCTGGATTTTGTCATTTCCAAACATTGGAATTCTGCACTTTGGCTGTTCCAAACATTGGAATTCTGTATTTTGTTTTTTTCCAAACTTTGGAATTCTGTACCTTGGCTTTTCCAGACAGTATAATCCTGGATTTTGGCTTTCCCAAATATTGGAATTCTGAATTTTGGCTTTTTCAAACATTGGAATTCTGGATTTTCTCATTTCCAAAGACTGGAATTCTTGATTTTAGCATTTCCAAACATTGTGAATTCTTAATTTTATTATTTTCAAACATAATTTGGACTTTTCCAAACACTGTCTTTCTGAATTTTGTCATTTCAAACGGTGGAACTCTGAATTTTGGCTTTTCCTGGCAAACATCATAGTGACAAATCAATAATATTAATGAATGCGATTTCTGTTGATGCTGAAGTATAAGCAGAATGCAGTGGGTTTAAAGCAAAACGTCTCCACTGGATTCAAGGAATATTGTAGATCCAACTCAGTGTTTAGGCTATGTTCCTGATCAGAAGGTCCAGACCAATAAAATATTATTATGTCTTGTCAGTAGTCTCTTGTTAGTAGTTGCGAAATTGTAATGTTTTGCTTTTGTTGGAATGCTAACTACTAGTGTAACTGGCGCATTTGTTCTTGTTTCCAGTGACGGTTTTAACACTTTGCAGTTTCCTGCAGTTTCTGGGGTGGAAATGAAAATTTATAAGCGATCGTTGCAAGCTCTCCTTTCTTTTCCCACCTCTTGCACTTGTGTCTGCTTTCACGTGAGTGCGACCCTCATGTGACTTCTTGTGACTCTCCTAAATGGAGAGCTTGCCCACGGACTATATGAAATCAGGTAACATAGCCTGGTCGACAGGCTTACCTAGCCTGTGTAACAGATGGAAGTAGTCCATTTTGCAAAACAGCGCTGAAATCCTCGTCTGAGCAACAACCTGTGTACCAGAATTTGAGTATGTGCCATGACTGGCCTGTTAAAAATGCCATTGTCGATTTGCCAGTCAGGTTAATGGGAAATTAAAAATGCCTTTTCAGTAATTTGCTGAGTCCGTTGAGGGGGTGGGGAGGGGGCAGAACATGGATATCGACGCTGTGTCAGAGACATTACTACATTACGTCTGTGACGCAGGCTAGGCTTACCCTATGTGGTCAATCAAATTACTACAACTAAAGAGAGATTGAATTTATCTTTTTTGGTAGGTGGTGTAAAGAAGTTGAGGAACTGCATCTAAATGAACAGGATAAAGCTGTTACATTGGCTAAGATAAAAAGCATGAATTTAATGGACGAGTACTACTTTTTAAGGTACTAGAATTAATGATACCCAAGATATGTGTCACACTTAAGGTATCAGCCACCCTTAAAATTGCCATTTTTCCATATTTGAGGTTTCAACGTTTTCAAATACATATGCTTGAGAGCTTTCTTTAAAAAAAAAATCAGAAGAAAATATTACTTCTGTTGAAAGATATCGGGGGTAAAAGATTTTTTCTCGTTAATTATCTTAATTGATCGTTAACAAGATCTGTCATACCCGTGTTAGTATATCAATTAACTTGCCTGTGAACTAGTAACGTGATACCGAGTGTGTGCTTCGACACAACACGTGCGAATTGTCTTCGCGTTGTTTATAGCCTTTAGTCTGACCTTTAGTATTCTCCGTGGATATTTAGCGTTTGCTTCGGTGAAAATGCCGCCAAAAAAAAAAAGAAAAGGTCGTGTCCGTTTTTGTCATCGAAACCGAGAGCGAAAAGGAAATCGAAGAGCGAGTTTGACAAAGAATGGGCCGCAAAATTGGCAGAGAGCGACAAAGGCTCATTTTATCAGCAAGAGAAGTGGCTTGAGGAGTTGGATATTCAGAAAAGCGAAAATGCTGCAGTTGCTGAGAGTGCAAGCCGCTCCAAAATCCAGCTTGAAGAACCAGATGAAGAAAGCCAATTAAGCTCATCGACCCCATCTGCTGATGGAACGTGGAAAACAATAAGCGGTCGAGCTATCGTATTGAGCGAAAAGCTGCTTGAGAAACTGGACGAGTCTGTATCTTGTCGATTTTGCCAGGTAAGAGTCCAAGTCATGGAAAATGTAGCGACTAAGCATGGACTTGGTTCTACCTGGAGAATCCAGTGTGAGAATGAAAGCTGGCCGTCGCACAAGACAAGTTCTGTTTTTAATTCTTCCGAGAAGAGCAGAGCGTTTGAAATAAACCAGGCCTCAGTTCTTGGCCTTCGAGCAGTCGGTGGTGGGTATTCGGCGGCTTCAAAGTTTTTTAGTTTCCTTGGCCTGGCGCTCGAGAAAGAATTAAACCGTGCCTCTTGTGGTGTAAAAGAGTGGAAGTTTTTTAACGGAGAATTAAACTGTTCACTTGAAGATGTTGATAGCAATAAAAAGTTTGTTCCTTTTACATATTACCTGTCAAAGTCCTATTGTTAGAGAAAATTGATCCCTCTCTGATATCAATCAGAATAAACATTTAGGTGTTATAATCTCATTCCAGGTAGGATGCCGCCAAAAATGTATTTTCTATTTTATCTCCGAACGCAAATTTTGCTGATCGACTCGTAAGTTTTGAACTCCAAGTCGGCAGCCTTTCAATCAATTTGGCTAAAATTTGGCCAGAGTGATGCCATATATCTCTTCTACAAAACCGTGTCTGCGAATTTTAATACTCCTTTTCATTTTAAAGCTAGAGCTTTTTTACACAGAGAGTGTTGACTAATTGCCTTCCCCAACTTCATTTGCTAATAAAAGAAAAACAAACGCACTTGTCAAAAATCTGAGACATGGTTTTTTAGTGGAACGTATTGAGAAGCAAATGCGGTGTTAATTGTTTTCTTCCGTTTATTTCCGGCGGGAGTGGAACATGATTTATAGAGATGTGTACTTTTACACAAAGCGTTCCAATTTCGAAACACATTTAAGTAAATCGTTTTTGTTAGTTCAAATCCATAATCTGGAAGTATTAAGCTTTTAAAAAATATGTGGTTTATAGGGGTTTTTATAAAATCAAGTAATGCTACAGCGATCCGCGCGCGGACTGTCCTGAAGGGTGGCTGATACCTTAACCGTTGCATCTCCAGAAGTATCAAAAATTCAACAAAATTTCCAAATTTCAGTTTCTAAAATACAGCAAAACAAATAGTACCATATGAAACAACTGCTGCCAAAGAGTTTCAAAGGGGAATGGTCACACCACAGACTCAAGAATTAGAACTACCTCACAAGAATCCACCATTCACTCCTGATTATAAATAAATGCGCTGTTGAAAGAACCGTACCTTGCCATTCAATTGCCTCTGCATGTGTGGCCGAGTGTTTAATGCCTTTAACTCTGGATCTGGAGGTCTGGGGTTCAAGCCTCACCCATCACATTGTTTCCTTAGACAAAGAACTTTACACAACTCTATCTCTCTTTACCAAGGTGTATAAATGGGTACCAGTGACATATTGCTGGGTGGTAACCCTGCAATGGACTAGCATCCCATCCATGGGGGAGTAGTCTAGTGATACTCCTGGGCATGCTTCATGCTAAGGAAACCGGGATAAGCTCTTGCTGTTTGGGCCTTTGGCTGGTGTACACCTTTACCTTTTTACTTTTTACTCCTTTGGGCAGCATTGTCGTATGTAGCATGGTGCAGTTTGACAATTTTCTACAGGAGCTTTTGGTCTATTCATTGCAGCTTTTCTTCAGAACACAGACACATAATGGTAGAACTTAAAGGGCAATTTTCAGGAGAATCTAGTAGTTTATTGAAATTAACTTGGTGCTTGTTTCTATATGTTCCTTCCTTGGTTTCTTTTAGGAATTATTTGGAAAAAGCAACCACACCAGGCCCAGTTACATTTTGCCATAATGACCTTCAAGAAGGTTTGTCACTAGGTCTTTTCCATAATGTTTTTGTGGGTGACAAGAGGAGCCCACAATCCTAATCTCCAGCTTATTATGCATGCGTCACATGTATGTAGCCAGCATTCATTGGGACTTCCACTAAGAGTGAATGGAATGCACAGAGCACAATTTGATCACGCATGTTTCAAACCACAAATAACTAAGATAGTACGTGCAGAAGAATATTTCAGTTCTCTGCAATAAAAAGTAGAATGTAGTTTACTTTTGAAATAACCTTTACGATCAACAAACTGATTAACCCATGCATAGCTCAATGAAATACTGGAAGTCTAGACTGTTCACAGTCCCCTATTTCTCCATACGATTGTCAAAATTGAGTGCTTTGCATTACCAGCAGCCATCCTGGCTGAATGTCAAATCTACTTAGGGGGCAGGGGACGGTTTGGGAGGAGGCATAAACCCTGATGCCCACCCCTGTTGGTACATATGAAACCAAGATGGCCACTCATACCAGTAAGTGCTCAATCCTGATGATCTTGCGAAAAAATAGGGGACTGTGAACAGTCTATTGGAAGTCTAGTCTAACAAGATGCAGAAAAACCTGCATATAAGAACCTAAGTTTTTCCAAGCTAGGCTAAGAAGGTTTGTGTAAAAATGGTGCTAACTGGAAAACTAGGCCCGGTTCAAACGCCACTCCACTCATGTGCCGAACCTAACTGATGAATTAAGTATGGCCAAAGAGCAGTGTATGAATCAATTTGCTATGGCAGTTTTAGTTAGGTGCTTCAAAAGCATTTGGTACGACAAAAGTTTGGCAGAGTCTGTCAAACTTTTGTTGAACTTAACTCAGGCTCAACACAAAGTGCGCCATCTGGAGCAGATGTCGCGCCAGTGTCACTCCAAAGTCGAACTTTTTCAGTTAGGTTTGGCGTCTGAACCAGGCCTTAGGCTACTCAGGTTCTTAAACAGGTTCTTATTTATAAAAATAAATAAGGTGTTTGTCATTGGTGGGTGTGGCCTATTTTGGGCCTATTTTTGGTATTGCATGCATAATATGTTATAAAAATCCCTTTAATCCAAGCATGTTAAAGCCATTTATGAAGGATATGTAGATCTACATGCCAATTGCCTCACTGCCAGGGTTTTATCTTCATTTTACTAACTGGTAGAGCTTTTTCTATTAAATTTGTGTATTCAGTGTTTGCCCAAATTTCTCAAAATAAGAACCTGTTTTACAATTGTAGGCTAAAACAGGTTCTTATTTAAAACAGGTCTAAATGGACAATCTAAGCCTAACAGGTTCTTAAAATCTAGGTTCTTATATGCAGGTTTTTACTGTTTAGGTAACCAGAGGTATACAATTCAACTCACCACCAAGCTCATTCAGCACAATTATTGTGCTGAATGATACTAGAACCATGCTTAGCTGGATGACTCATGAAATATTGAAGTCTTATCCAATCAGACACAGTTTAAACCAGTGGTATGCAAATCAACTCACCATACAAACAACACTGCTAGCTGACAAACTGTTCAGACACCCTCCCCTAAAAATCAATTGTATTTACATCTTGTTTATTCCTCCTATTGGGCGAAATACTTGCAAATATTATTATTGATCAATAATATTTTTACACAGGAAACATTTTGAGAATCCTAAAAGATGGGCAGGAGAACAATGAGGAAGACGTGGATATTATGTTCATTGACTTTGAATATAGTGCCTACAACTATAGGTAACTACACCATAATTAATGTGCAGGGTATTGAAGAAATAACTTCTTTTATGAGATAACCATTCATTAAGCCTGTTTTTCACTAGCGTATAAGCACAAGCGTGAGGACATACGCACGCGCAGAATAGCATAGTTGACTCAATTCTCAATACCTGCTCTCCTCAACCTGATGATAGAGAAGATGGTGGACAAAGCGTCCACCATATTGCTTTTGATTTGTTTGCATTAGGTCTAGGTCAAAGTGACCTACGATTGGTCCACAGCCTTGTGCTTATGCTTGTGCTTATGTCGACCCTGTTTTCACTAGTCAAAGTTACAACATAAACATAAGCACAAGCACAAGAAGAACGAACTTGTCCGTTTTTCTTGTGCTTATGCTGCTTATGCTTATGTTGACCCAGTTTTCACTTGTTTACACATGTGCTTGTACTTATACTTATGCTTGTGTGTATGTTTTTGCGTTAGTGAAAAACACTATTTTTTTACTGCTTTTCTTCATTCCAGGGCTTTTGACCTGGCAAATCATTTCTGTGAATGGATGTCCGATTACAGTGTTCCTGCTCCTTCATATTTTTCTTTGTCACTGAGCAAGTATCCCAGTAAAGAGCAACAAGTGAGTCATTACTCAGATTACAAATAATGTGGCGTGTGGGAGTTACAGTATTTGTGTCACCGAGGCCGGTGTCAATACCTTTCCACTATAAACACAAAATACAGAAATGCATTATAAACCCCAGTATCATTTGACTCCTAACAATATCAACACGTAATAAATAAAAAATGTTATGAGAATTATGAAAATGATCATTGAATGGAAACTCTTTGATCTTTTACCAAATGATTTTGACTAAAACTGTGAAAGGTTTGATCCCAGGAGTCATTTCATAAGTTGGTTGAGTTTGATCGGGTGAACGTATAGTCCTTAATAGGACTGTTGTTGTTGACAGTGACTGACGTTTCGACAACCTGTGTGTTAGTCATCTTCA